>JAQFZC010000822.1:0-39481 GCA_034695205.1 Dicyrtoma fusca | reverse complement strand
ACTAGTTTTGACCGTTTTGAAAAAGTGTTGTTTACTAGTTTTGACCGTTTTGAAAAAGTATTATTTACTAGTTTTGACCGCTTGGAAAAAGTTTCATTTACTGGTTTTGACTGTTTTCAAAAAGTGCTATTCACTAGTTTTGGTCGTTTTAAAAGAGTTCATTTATGGAACTAAACACTTTTGTAAAGCATTCTTTCCATGGTTCCCCAGTTCTGAATAGGCTAAGAAGTGTTATTTTCCTTCTTTAAAAAGTGTATATTGACCTTTTTGAAATTTTTGGAAGGCCCCGCAGTTTATATATCTATCCTATACATCGTTCGAATTATGTATTAATGTGACTGTGAGAATGGTGTGGGCGTGGATTTTTATGTTTATCGTGCTTGCCTCGTCTCTTCCATCCTTTTCTTCTTTGTACCTACCGTAGTTTTTTTTGTCGGGGCAAATTGTCCAAATGTCCATTAAGGAAGTTGAGTTGGTGACGGGATTAAAGGGCGGGGGACGTGGAATGGGCTGGTATATCAGAAAAGCAAAATCGAAATCAAAGCCAGAGTTAAAGTCAAAGTCAAAGGGAGAGTTAAGCTAAAAAAAAAAAGAAAAAAAAAGCTGTGTCTAAAAAGTCTTTCTTCCGATTGCGCATCCTGCGCTTCCTCTGTCGCTATAGTAGTCGCTGACAGTGACGAGCAAATGGACAGAGATAAGAGGAAGTGACTTCATGCCGACACACACACACAAGGGCAGGACACACTAAAAGCAGACGTATAGCTATAGCTATACAGATTAGACTGGGTAGCTATACCTGTACTATAGATAGATACAAATGGAGACGAAGTGAAGGTGCTGACGAGGCATCTCTTTTGTCATTTTGCAGATAGCCCATTTTGGACCCTTGCAAATGTGACAGTCACTTCGAAATCGTGTTTCGAAAATGTTAACTTGTAGTATTTTACCATTTACAAAAAAAACTTCTAGAAACATTAACATTTTTTTTTGCCGTTGGCTTTGTTCAAAAAGTGTAGTTATCACATTTTGTAAGTTTTCAAAATGCTATTTTACCCAGTCTAACCTTTTATTGAAAAAGTATAATATCGTGCTTTTCAACTTTTTGAAATGCTGTGAACACGTTTTGCGTTTTTTGAAAAGTGTTTTTGCACCTTTTACGCATTTTCAAAACGCTATTATCCTGTCCAACCTTTTTTGAAAAAGTGTAATATCACCTTTTGCATCTTTTCAAAATCTTATTGTCCATTATCCCTTCTAGCCTTTTTTGAAAAAGTACAATATTATGTTTTACACCTTTTCAAAACGCTATTACTCAGTCTAGCCTTTTCTGAAAACGTGTAATATCACCTTTTATACGTTTTCGAAATAATGTAATCACGTTTTGCTTGTTTTGAAAAAGTGTTTTAGCACCTTTTACACCTTTTCTAAGTCTTTCAATAAACTAGACTAGTCTAGCCATTTTTGAATAAATGTAATATCATACTTTTAAAAATGCCTTTTCAAAATGCTAAAACCACATTTTTGCTTTTTTCCAAACCCCTAAATTTACTATTGAACCTTTTTTCAAAAAAAGACGAATGACTCATTCCACCCCAGATTGTATCCCATCATATTTACACGGCTCATTTCCCCCGTTTCGCCGCTAGTCTTGACTCATACATCACACTCTTCAAGTCTCAAGACAAAACGTTCCTTCACTCACAGAATATTTCTGCTGATGCTTGAGCGAAAGTCTTGATTCAACTAAAAGACGAGTAGGCATAGGTAGACCTACCTACGTGTCCAAAAATATAGCAATTTCCAAAGTGCATTGGCATTCCCATATTTCCCATAGACGGAATACCGCCTGGAAGTTCAAGTATGGTCATAATAAAGCAAATATGTGCATTTTTTTCTAACTAGTAAATGTCCATTAGTAAATGGAGGGATTAGACATGAAATGAAAGGGTAGTAGCACGGCACTACACTGCACTGCACTTGAAATAAAAGGAAAGGGATGGACACCTACGTTAAAGGATACGAAATGCCCATAGAATCCAATAGAACTGGGCATCATTTTGCTTTAACCTATTCGGAACGGTCAGACCATGAAAACAATGTTTTAGAAAAAGTGTTTATACTTTAAATTAACTTTTTAAAAAGTGTCAAAACTAGTAAATAACATTTTCAAAAAGTGTCAAAACTTGTAAATAGCACTTTTTCAAAACGTCCAAAACTAGTAAATAACACTTTTCCAAAACGGTCAAAACCAGTAAATAATACCTTATCAGAACGTTCAAAACTAGTAATTACCATTTTAAAAAAGTTTCAAAACTAGTAATAACCATTTTGAAAAAGTGTCAAAACCAATAAGTAACATTTTCAAAAAGTATCAAAACTAGTAAATAACATTTCCAAAAAGTGTCAAAACTAGTATGTAATTACCATTTTCAAAAAGTGTCAAAACTAGTAATTAACATTTTTAAAAAGTATCAAAACTAGTAAATAACATTTCCAAAAAGTGTCAAAACTAGTATGTAATTACCATTTTCAAAAAGTGTCAAAACTAGTAATTAACATTTTAAAAAAGCTTCAAAACTAGTAAAGAACGTTTTCAAAAAGTGTCAAACTACATAGATATTGCCGTTTTAAAAAGGTTAAATGTGGTATTGGTACCTACCCACACAGAAGACAGACCGGGCCAGTAACAATAAAAATGCAGAGTAATGTAAATGTAGGTACGCTAGTCTATAGGTATAGGTAACTATGCAACTAGGAATTAGACGGCCCTGGAAGGTGTGGATTGTGAATTGTGGATTGTTTGTAAAGGTAATGGTGAGTTGTTGGAGGTTGTGTGGAGATCTCAGTAATGATGCAATGATTAGGTTGTACAAGTTGTGGAAAACGGCTTCATAACGAACAAAGCTTGTCATTTTCCCAATGTGCCGATAAATAGTGGTCTGTCTGCCTTTCCTTTGCCTTGCCTTGCCTTGCCTTCCATTGCATTGGCTAAGTTGGATTGAACGTGACGAGCACGAATGGCGAATGGTGACCGACGCGTGCTCCTTTATTTCTCAAACTTTGTATTATCTGTCTCGTCATACATTACAAGTAGATATAAAAATTTCAACAAAAAAAATGGATATAGCTATATAGCTATAGCTATAGGTATATAGTCTATATAGCTGGGTGTACTATGGAATTACCTACGTATCTGTGAATGCTGACTCTTCAGAAAATGTAATCTTACGTGGAATCCTTATCCTTAGTCTATGGATGTGTTTTTTTTATCTCGTTGGATACAATCACATTTAATTTGAGCAATTTACAATTTTCAATGCCTTCGTAAAAAAAAGAATGCTTAACTCATGCCTGCATTACAGTGTATTGAACATTTGGTGGCAGTTTGCTAGGTTGTTAGTTGTTAGCGGAGGTGCTTACCAGTACAATACACTATGTAGGGCCTCCTTGGTTCATTCCCTCATCATTCTCATCACTGCTCTTTTATTTGGTCTAGTGTGTGTGTGTGTGTGTGATGTTGCGCCCGTAATTGAAAGGAGGATTGAATTGAAGCCATGGAGAAGTCTATCATTATCATTACAAGTCTATTGAGAGCTAAAGTATTATTTTCACACCTTCTTGGGTTACTCACTCGCTCCTCTTTTCCCTTTTGGCCCAGGAGCCGAGCGATTCGAGACGAGACTAGGAAAGGCGATGCCATGGGATGTTTGTAAAGGAGAGGGAATAATTGTAGGTGCGCGAGAATTTCCTTTTATCATCCGCATCTGGCCCTGTTATTTAGTATTGTAGGCATAGTAGTAGTTAATTTGGGCGAATTTCAAATATGAAGGCATGTTTTTTGGGCTAAGGAATGCTTTCAGTATGGGTAATCAAATATGGGGAGAATGTTTCAGAAACTGCAGAAAAACATGCAAACATAGAATTAGCCTTTTCAAAAAGGTGTAAAACGGGAATTACCTTTTTAAAAAGGACAAAATACCAAAAATCACGTTTCAAAAAGTTGCAAAATTGGAAAATAACTTTTTTGAAAAGGACAGTAAGCGCAAAGTCACCTTTCAAAAAGGTGCAAACCAGGAAAATAATCTTTTTAAAACGGACAGTAAACACAAAATCATCTTTCAAAAAGGTGCAAACTAGGAAAACAACCTTTTTCAAAAAGACAGTAAACACAAAAATCACTTTTTAAACAGGGGCAAAACAACGCTTTTAATTCATTTAAAAAATGTGAAAACTAGTTTCTCTACAGAAACGTATCTATTCTGTATTCCGTCATATTTTCGAAGCCCCTACTACTACTCACACCATTGCATCGTCTTCGTCAGTGTTATCTGCACATTACTTGATAGCAATGAAAGAGAAGGAAGTCTTCCCTTTGATTACATATCCTTTCATATACCTCTCTATAGTCACTCATTTTTAAAATTTTTTATTGGGTGCATCCCTGTCACTCCCAGGATTCTAAGGCCAAGTCCAAGTCCAAGTGCAGGTCCACTCTTACTATGATCTATTAGCTGGTGTCTTTTGACTGGTGTCTGGTGCAATACATATAGCATTGAGCATTGAACTCAAGTTTTTAATCTGCGTTGCAGTGCGGTGGATAGTGCGTATACGGTATACATACTAAAAGTTGGATCCTATATTGTTCGTAAGAGACGCTTAGAAGTGTGTGGAGTGTGGAGTGAAGGGTGACAGAGGAGGACAGGCCGTCGACAGGCGACAGCTGACGTGGAGAGAGAATCCGTCATAGGATCATCCTCATGACAATGATGGGCTGGCACTGTAGGAACTGTCGCCAGTCATTAAGTCAGCAGCTGAGTGAGCTACTGCGTACACACAGCCGTACAAATGGGCCCAGCCACGCAGTCCCTGCCTTGCGTGGAGGCGGAATTAGAACATCACTGCCCATTCATTCCCGGCCCATGCACACGAACGAGTGAGGAGCGTCACAGGGAAATCGCATCATCGCGTAGTGCACAGTAGTGTGCTGCATCTAGCAGATTCCCTTCCTTTCTTCCATTCATTCAGGTGCATAGTGGATTTTTCAAAAATGACGTTTTAGGAACTCTTATCCATCCAAAATGCTTAAATAGCTTGTTTTATGCCTTTTTGAAGCATTGATTTCATGATTTGATGTGTTTTAAAAAGGTTTATGTAGAGTTTTTGCACTTTTTCAAAACGCTTGTCTCTCATTTTGCACTTTTGCAAAAGGGAATTTTGAGGCTTTGCATTTTTTGAAAACGCTTGTTTCACATTTTGCATGCTTTTCCAAACGGAAATTATGAGCTTTTTGCATTTTGCACTTTTTCAAAGAGGAATTATGATGCGTTTGCATGTTTTTAAAACGCTAGTTTCACATTTTACACTTTTTCAAAAGTGAATTATGAGGCTGTTGCATTTTTTGAAAACACTTGTCTCACATTTTGCATACTTTTCAAAAGGGAATTATGACACTTTTGCATTTTTTGAAAGGACACTTTTCCTTGTCACCAAATCTCACCAAAAACATGACGTTATAATTGCGAGGCTTCTAACAATAAGCTACCTAGCTAGGTATAGGAAGCTCGTACATACAACAATCATACAAAAAATCCCAACAATGAGGATGAGAAATTGAGGAGAGTCCGTGTCATGATAATTTGAGGGAAACATTAACTCTTTCATGATGAGTGACTTGACGCCGCTGCCGCCGTCGCCGCCGTCATCATTTCATCATAAGTCATATATGTCATCATCATACAGTGTTTCTATTCCCTTTTTTTTATTCACTCTCCCATCGCATCTCCAACTCACTCCCTGCACTATTAGAAAAATAGAAAAACACGAAACGCAATATTCGTCTGTCCTCTGTAATCTGTACGTAGGTCTGTACAGCATCCGTAAAATTAGCTTTATACACAGAATTATCCCCCAGCCCCCATCATAATAATGATCTTCGCTCAGTCTCTCATAGAATTATGTAAGTTGACTGGAGTTCATTACATTTTCATTTTGCTTGGTCAGTCGGTAGTCTGTAGTCTGCACAGTTTAAAAATGTGCAAATAAATAAATTACTGATAGCTGATAGCCTATGAATTTAGTGTAGAAGAATTTGTATTAAATCGTAGTAGTTTATCTATAGATTTTGTAATGCTATACAGACAGTCGTATTTTTCCTTTTTTTACACAAAAAATAAAATAAAACGCAGATATCTGTATGACAAGTCTCTCTCAAGCTCTCCACCACTAAAATTGTCGAGTTGGCATAAATCCTTGGGCAACCTTGCCTTTTCCCTTTTGCCTCCTATTTGATACTGATGATCAAAGCAAAATAGGGATTTTTTCCTTGGCTTTCCAAAAATCGCACAGATGTACATACAGGCGCATAGATATACAGAACAGACACGATAAACTTTGACAAGGCATCGAGTATAAAGCATGGTAGAGATGAAGAAGCTTATTATTATCGGTATATTCAATATAGGCTATACACTATAGCAAAAGATCTATAGCTATATCCTTATAGTGTCTGTCTGACTGCATCTCTCTCTGGCTGTTGTGCTTTAAGGATAGAGAGAGAGGCTCGAGTCGAAAAAAAAATGGAAAATCGTCGAGAAAGGAGAATGCTGTGTCAGATATCGCGTGTCAAACTGTCAAAGTGACACACCTCCGAATGTCATCAGTTCCCTTCTTATTAGCGAGACCTTCTTTCACTGGTGAAAATGTCATTCTGCAACACACACTACAGCACTATCTCCCACTACTCCATCATAGCCCCTCTGATAACGTCAAATATGGGAAATTTATATAAGTATGTAGCTACAGTGGTATTTGTGAAGGAAATCTAACGATAAGTTCGGCTCCCACTACAATAATAATGATTGAAATAATATTAATAATAAGGTTGACTCATACCATACCAGTACTAGTACCACTATTGACTGCACTATAGCCGTAACAGAACCTACAGATGTACTTACATAAATTGACATGAGCCCCTCTTTAGAGTCTACTTCCCATCAACTATAACAACTCACGCCTACTTGATTCACAAGTGTGGGCCTTGGCCCATCAGCAGTCAGAATACAACTATCCAAACTACTAGCCAGCCAATTTATGTGCAATCACATGCATTTTTAATAATTTTATATTATACAGTTTTACTATGTATTGGGTGTTGGGGTTTGTATCGTACAAATTGTAAGGGCACTCTGTCATAGTATGACGAGTGGTATTATTATTACTATTATTACTATTGACCTGATTATGATTATGATTTGATTGACTGAATGAATTGAATGGCACTTTTAGAGGATTACACCGTGTAAAACACTTGAGAGTCAAAATCAACATTTTCTGAAAGACCAAAACTAGAATAGAATTAAACAGTTTTGGAAAGCTTCAAACTACATAGTAATTAGCACTTTCAAAAAGATCAAAACTGGAATTCAGCATTTTCAAAAAGTTCAAACCTAGAAATGAACGCTTTCAAACAGGTCAAAACAAGAAATGAACGCTTTCAAAAAGGTCAAAACTAGAAATGAAGGCTTTCAAAAAGGTCAAAACTAGAAACGAACGCTTTCAAAAAGGTCAAAACTAGAAACGAACGCTTTCAAAAAGGTCAAAACTAGAAACAAACGCTTTAAAAAATGTCAAAACTAGACATCAACATTTTCTGAAAGATCAAAACTACACACTTGAGCACAGTGAGTGGCACCTGGGAAAATAATAATCATGGTAGTAATAGTAATTGAAGTCCAGTTGACACCGTCAGTCACTATTGTGACTAAATAATCTGTAGACTTTGATTGGTTGACTTGACTAATTATTTGTTTTTGTTTCTCTCCTTTGATTTACACAGCACCCCTACCCTTCAGAGGACCAGAAAAAGCAACTAGCGCAGGATACCGGCCTCACGATCCTCCAAGTCAACAACTGGTAAGTACAAAAAAAAATTGATTTTCTCCCGTATTGACTTTAGTCTTTCATTATGGATGGATTGAGCTGAGATGCTCGTACCCTCTACGTCTACAATCTTCAGTCATGTGCTGCATACATCTCTCTACAATGACATTAAGAAAATGGCTCTGTTTTCCCCAAAAGTTGCTCCTCAATTAGATTAAATAGTGCGCTCCATTGCACTGTAGTAGCTCCCTGCATTGAATTTTCTTCCATCCTGTAAGTCCCTATAGTAAGTAAGTAAGTAAGTAAGATGCGGATTGATTTGGTTTTCCTTCCATTTCGGCTCTCAAGACGGAGTGCGTCTGTCCACCAAGGCGTATATATCACTGTAGAGAGAGTTGTGGAGATAGATTGAATGATGTGTGATGGAAGGAGAGTGAAAATAAGAAAGACATAGATTTGTCTTCAGCTCACACCAAGACCTTCCCCTCCTGTTTGTCTTTCGATTTGGGACTCATCCATATTGATCACATGATTTCAGGGAATGGTTCAGGGTCACTACTGCCACATGTAATGAGTCTCCCGAGTCCATAGGTATACTTTTACCTCATGCTATACCTATAGCTCTATAGCTACGTATAGCACATTGAAAGAAAAAGAAATACGCTATGCTCTGGCTTGAACTTGACTTTGTCATCAGCTGTGTGTAGGCTGAATTTCCTTCGTTCGATCCTCATCGAAATAATTCATGAAATCCCTCGAATATGAAGCCAACATGGTGGCGTTCTGCTCAAACCAGAGAATTTAAATTAATTTTCCACCGTACCATTTTAGTGGTCTTTTAAATTGATAAGGAAAACGATAAAGTATGAGTATGTAGACTTATAGTATGGCTGCCTATAGTGCCTGTAATGCCAGCCTTAAATTAAATAGGAGAAATAGGGCGCATAAAGTATTGCATATGCAACTACTGACGCTACTACTACTGTGTGAGGAAGGGGGAGAGGGATTTTGAATTGGTTGTTGTTTTAGATTGAGAATTGAGAGAGAGCCCAGGTGTTTCTGTCTACAGTTTTGTAATTGAAGTCTCTGAGCTTTCCTCCATTCATTCCTCGAGCCCGCTTCAAATGCGGAGAGATACAGTAGGAATTTTACATAATGAGAGGAGAAAGTGTATGCTAATCATCATGGCCATGGGGAAGGAGGTCCTGAAAGAATCCGAGGCATGGAGCTATATTTTTATGGCATATCGTGGGTGAAGAAGCATTGTGCCAGCGTAAAAGGATAATCCTACGACTCTAGTTTTTAATACAAAAAGTATCACAAATACAATTCACACTTATAATCTTCCAAAATTTGAAAATCCGGTATTTTTACTTTTTAAATATAGTAGAACCATTATTTACACTATTCAAAAAAAAGTGAAACTGTTATTTACACTTTTCAAAAATGTGCAAAAGGGTTAATTACACCGTTCAAAAATAGTGAGAGTTGTATTTGCACTTTCAAAAAAAGTGTAAAAGAGCCATTTACTCTTTTCAGAAATTGCAAAACACTAGTCACAATTCAACTACCTACTTCAAAAAAGCAAAACCTTTATTTTCAATGTTTTAAAATAGAACAAAATTGTTTATTACACTTTTAAAAAATAGCAAAACCAGTACTTTGCATTTTGCGACACTACCATTAGTATTCCAACCTATTGTTGCCTTGAAGGTTGAGATTTTCGTCAAAATGGCATTCAAGGGACGCCGGATTTAGCTCAAAAAATGCTTCTTCACCCACGCCATGCTATGCAAATATATAGGGATAGCATACGAATGAAAAGTATTAGGAAGGTAGCTCCAATTACAGATACAGATGTGCGGATTGGATCTTCCATCTCCTTTCCTTGGAAAGTTCCCATTCCATTCCTTGTTCCGTGTTCTACTATGAACAGGCATACGCTTCTACTTCGCTACAGACACACATAAGGAAAGGAGGAAGGGCTGTGTGTGTGTGTGTGTGTGGTGCGTGAGGGTGGGGATGGCTCTGCACTGGCTCTGAGGTTTTATGGAAGGGAGCTTTGTGAACATTTCCCATTTTCATTTGCCGCTACAATAGTTCATTAAAAAGGTGTTTCTGCGACCGTTTGGTAAGCTATTAGACCCGGGAATATTACTCTTTAGGGACCTATTTTCCACCGAACATTACCCACGGCCTTAGACTCCACATCTGAGTCGCTCTGTCTTGTCTTCGTCTGCTGCTGCTGCATCTCTTTCACTCCGTTTCTCGGTTCCTCTCTGTGTGTGTGCTACTCTATACTAGATAGTTAGTTGTTCAGTTCAGATCAGATGGATGCCTTATGGGTCTTTTCTCTTCTTCCTTTTACTCTCTCTCTCATCTCCATCTCAAATCCCATCCTCTACCTCTCTCCTCTCTGCTCTGATCTGCTCCACATGTGCATCTGCATCTACCGAGATGATGCTCATGCTGATAGTAAGACTTTGGCGATATGTGCTTCCGAATGATCTATGCACGTATTTACTTAAGCTTATGAGGTTCACATTTTTTTCGGCTCCATTGTTGCTTGGCTGTAGATACATTTACTTTCCATTCTAGAAGCTTAATTTTTTCCACCTTTAGGTTTATCAAGAGAAGGGCTCACACATTAGACAATTCTTTATTATGTAGCTTAAGTAGGTCCAGATCTTTATGGGGTTTTACCAGGCAGTAATAAAAATCAAAAAATATTTTTCAAAAAAGGCAAACCGCTACTTGGTGAAAGTAGCATTTTCTAAAAACAAAATGTTCTGAAACTATGGCTGCGCTTAGTTCTCGAAGGGCAGGGGTGCAAGGCTCCAGTTATTTTAAGCTTGTTGGGGTGAGAATTGTTCTGTGTATTGCTTCGTATATGAAGCTTGAATATCTTTTAGTGAGGGAGAAGTGCCTGGTGTTGTACCATCACCACGATGTTTGTGGGGGCACGGTAGTAAGAGTGTAGATAAGGTAGTAACCCTGGTGCAGATGACTAGATTTTGATGTCTTCCGACCATCATTTTTCCGGTCCACAAGAAATTGATAAATCCGGCGAAAAGATCGATGCTCCGAGGAAGCAAGTCGGGCAAACTAAATAAGTATGGATGAAGGGATTTCACTCCGACCGAATTTGTCTCACTCTTTTTTTCCTTTCTTTCTCCTTCCACAGTCTACAGTCTACAGTCTACAGAACGCTATATACATAGTACCTATCTTCCTATACCTATGCATATCCATGGGTATAGCAGCGTGATAAATAAATGCCTGGCCATAAGTTTCGTATCCATAGAATCCATCTCCTCACTTTCACCTTCTATGTACATATATTCGATGCTTTCTAAAATATTTTTGGTCAGCATCCCATCACCCATTCACCTATTCACCGGTCCGCCCGCCTTATTTACGAGCTGTCTGTTCAGTGTACAGTTTTAAAATTTAAATGGATCTAAACGACTTCCAATTCCAATGGAGAAAGCAGCTGCATAATACCGTGTGTGTGTGTTTTTTTTTTCTCGACCTGAGTTTCAGTCTCGTAGCACTGCACTGGAAGATGAAAGGATCGGATGGGAAAAAAGCGGAAGAAATAATTCAGGTCCGTACTTTCTAAAGATGCAATGGGCAGGGAGATGGAGTGGGTACTTTCACTTTGATTTGTCTGAATCATCTTTCCTTCTTTTCCTACAGGAGTGCACTACACTGCACTGCTGACCCACTAAATATTTAAAAGTGGCATGCTTTCCCTATGCTATGCATAGACTGGTGCTGGCTCTGGTTCTGGTTGGTAGAATGAGAAGGTGTTGGAATTTCAACTTTAATGATGAGAGCATGGAGAAGAAGCGACAACTGCGTGGCTTTCTAGCCTCTCTACATAAATACATTGAATAAGTCCAAAGTGGCCTAGAAAAGTATTTGTTTGTTGTATTTGTTTTTGTTTTCACTACTGTTTCTGCTTTCCTTTCCTTTCCTTTGGAAGGGAAAATGGTAGCGAGATGCAAAACAAGAACAGAAGAAAACAAATAACACACACACACACACATGGATTGAGAAGCATTTCTTCGTTTGGTTCGTTCGTTCGTTGTTATTTGTTTAGTATGTATTTTGCTGGGGAGCAGTGGCGATGGAGAGAAAGCTCATGAAAAATGTGGAAATTCATTCACTCGGTACAATTGTAATGATTTCCTCGGAGACTACTCGGCTTTCTATTCCCCTTTTCATCTCGTGAAAGAAACATAATCGGCGTGTCGACTGCTACACACACAGCATCACAGAACGGTGTATAGGTATAGGGGGGCTATATAGGGGTATAGTAGGGGTACTCTGTATACATACTTATGTGTGTTTGTCTCTCTATTATTGTTTGTATCAACTCAAGAGCTTTACGATTAGTCTACTACTCTTTACTTCCTCCAGGGGCTTTCCACTATGACGCGACGTTGTAAACAGGGCAGGGTGGTTTGTTTTCAAATCTTTTAAGAGGATGGTTTCCCTCTTTTTCAAAATGCTAAGAGCACTATTTCCACTGTTTTTTAAAAGACTCATTTACTGATTTTACATTTTCTCATATTTATAAAATCCTGATGGGTCTTTTAAAAAAGGGTAATTTAATGTTTTTGCAGCTTTTAAAAGAGCTGAAGGTATTATTTTCATGTTTGAAAAAGGCGTATTTACTGTTTTTGCAACTTTTTAAAATGCCGAAGTTAGTATTTTCACTTTTGAAAAGGTGGATTTACCCTTTTTGCAGCTTTCAAAATGTTAAAATTACAAATTGCACTTTTGGAAAAGGCGTAGTTGCTGCAATTACACCTTTTCAAAATGTTGAAATCATAAATTGCACTTTTTAAAAAGATGTATTTACTGTTTTTGCAGCTTTTAAAAATGCTAAAATTATTATTATTTGAATTTTTAAAAAAGATTTACATATTTAGAGTTTTTTAAATAGTTTTTCAAACTGTTAAATTCCTTTGATTGCCTATTTTAAAACCCCCCAGATGACTGCTATTACAACTTTCCAAAATGTTACAAAGATATTCCTTCCTTATACAAGCCTTCTTTCAACACAGCTAGTTTCCCACTTTCCCCCCTCAAATTCATTGACGTCATCATTGCAAGGCTCCCAACTTGTGTATTCTGAATATCTCTTGTTTCCCTCCAGCCTCCCTGTATCCATGCTGAAGTACCATGCCATAGCATTTGGCGTATTTATGAGGGCACTCCGTCTACGAGTATTCCCACATAACGACACCTTCCCAGAAAGAAAAAAAAACAAAGCAATACAAATGGATATGTGTGAAGTTAAATGTGTGAATTTCCTGTCCTCGCACTCTCTCTCTCTCTCTCTCTCTCTCTCTCTCTCTCTCTCTCTCTCTCTCTCTCTCTTTCTATGTATATCCGTATTGGTAAAACTAAACTCGATTGGATGTGCCATTGTTCTACATACAGATAGGTATAAGATACCTACCTACCTATCTACTCGTACAACCAAACCCTCCGTGTTATATTTTTCCCAGTTTCGTATTTTCGTATTTTCCTATTTTGGTATATTTTCGTTGAAAAAGTAAAACACGTAAAGAAAAAAAGAAGAGCCCAGGATGAAAAGCAGGAGAGAGAGAGAGAGAGAGAGATGAGGAAAAAGTCTGGGGATGTTGGTCTGGGGAAAGAAATAAATTACTTGCGGGTTGACAGCCTTGGGTCTCTCTCACTCTTTTCAGTTCAACTTGAATTCTTACACGATTTCACCCCGGCAAAGGAAAAACTGCCTTGGCTCCAGCTTCCATTTAAACCAAGCTGATTTTTCCTCTTTTCTTTCTTTCTATTCCGTTGTGAATTCTCCCTAAAAAAATGGGTCCTACTCTAAAATTGTTACAACAGTGTTAAAATGTACACCATTTTTATTTGTAGGTACCTACTTTTGTAGGGTAGTGAATTTGCATAGAAATTGGGCTTGGTAAAAGTACCTACGTTGAAAATTTGACAAATTTTTAGAAATTAATGAAATACAGTATTAAATGGATGAGCCTACCTAAAGATCTACCTAGGTAGGTACTTTACTTATCACTCTAGAAGTGATGGTGATGCATATTTTAATCTGTGACAGGCCTCCTCTACGGTCCGTATCAGATGTTTTCCCTTCCAAAGATTTGTATTCGAAATTACTGTGGAAGGAGATGTGATAGCATTTCACGAGTCAGTTTGAGTACTTGCGGGTAATTATGTAGCAGCTATTTATTAGCTAGTCAAGGCACTGATGCTCATTGCTGATTATAGTGACGTGGCTAAAGTGTCTTTACCTACAGATTCCAGATCTGTAGTGAAGGGAGGTCTGGTCTGGCTCTGGTTCTGGTGCAATAGTCTATGCATATAGATTATGAGTCTGTAGCCACACAGGTTGATGAGATGTGATGATGAAGTTGCTATGCTGGAGTATCTCAATGCATCGGATGGGAGATGGACTGATAGTGCTATACCTATAGCAGTAGGCTACCTATAGGTAGCCGGGTAATTATATAACTATGTATTATTCATGGTGTCCCTTATTGTAAAAGATGCTGTCATCTATCTTGTCTTGTCGGGGCTGATACGTTGAGTGAGTATATATCTCGCCAGTCAGCCCAGCTTCCATGGAAGATGGAAATTGGAGAGAGATGAGGTATTTGTGAGCTGGGAAAGACTGGCTCTGGCTATGGTTCTGGCTCTTCTGGCCTGGCTTCGTGTTATGTTGTTAGTTAGTGGCTATACTAGGTATGTATATAGCTAGCTCTACTAGGCCTGGAAGCAGAGACAGAGACGCACACACCTTCCTCATTGGGAAGTGAAGTGAAGTCTAGTCAAGTGGAGGCGAAGCAGCCAGCATAAGTCCTCAAGTCATTATATATCATGTGGAATTAGTCGATATGGGGATTACCTATCTGGCCATTTAGTTAATTGCAAAGCATTTCCTAGGAAGCCGTAATTACCGAATAACCATTAATGGCATTTCTGAGCCGCTTGGGCAACTCTCCCAAATGACTTCACCGTGTGCTTCAGTCTCTCTCTCGTTCTCTCTGCCCGCCTGTGTCTTTCCCTTCCCTCTGCTGCCTCGATCTGCCACGTAGTAGTCTATCTCCACGTCAATGCCACAATCACTACTTTCTCCACTACAGAATTTACTCGGTCTATCTATCTATCTATCTATGGAGGGGCCTCTCAAATGTGTATGTAGTTACCATGATTTACACTTTTTCAAAAAGGTCATACCGTGTTTTTACACCTTTTTGAAACTATGTCAATTTACATCGTTGAGTTTGCACTTTTTGTAAAGAGTCAAATTAGGATGTTACATCGTTTCAAAAACATCAATATTGGTCGAGTTTGCACTTTTTCAAAGAGTGGATACTGTGTTTTTCATCTTTTTGAAAATATGCCCTTATAGATGAGTTTGTACTTTTTCAAAAGATGGAAATACGCGTGTTTCGCTGTTTCAAAAACATCCGTATTATCGAGTTTCCACTTTTCAAAACGTTAAAATTGTGTTTTGCTATTTCAAAAACATCAATATGATCGAGTTTGCACTTTTCAAAACCTTGAAATTGGGTTTTGCTATTTCAAAAAGGTAAATATAGCGATTTTGCACTTTTTCCCAGGTCATTTTGTTAGTCTGTTGTAGAAGTTACTATGTATTTACTACCGTTTCTATCCTATTTTGCCTTTTGCAAATGTCAGTATAGTTTTGATTTTGCACTTTTCAAAAGGACAGTGCCTAAGTAATACTGTTTTCCCTAAAGTGATGTATGGAAGGCCCCTTATAAAGCCTCCCAGCACCGTCATCTCACAGTACAGTATCACCAAATCTCCCTGCACATTCCCAATTCGCCAGTCGCATTCTTCTCTCCCAACCAACCGACATTCATTTCTACATAGCACAGCCAAAGGACGCTTGTATGTACATACCTAAGTAGATCTAACTATGGCGTTCCGATTCGATGTGATGCAATGCAACCATTGGATTCACAATCCAACGGTTTGGTTTGGTTTGGTTTGGTTTCCTCTGTTTCTCGTCTCAGTCCCCTGGAAGTGAAATGAAAGTGAAATGAAAATGAAGGAACTCAATGGGAATTGTTGAAGGGCTGGAGAGATTGTATAGGCATGTATTTGTGTCCCCTATACAGTCATCTGTATGGGTAAATGAAGGCGGTCGCTCACCTTCTTCATTCCTCTCTTATACAGGTATGCAATGCATACGCTGCCAGGCTGCCAGTATAGGGAATAGGGAAAGACGTTACGTGGGGAATTCCTCCTTGAGTTTCCATCTGGATTCTGGGATATTAGCTTCCCCATAAAGTCTATTGCCGCAGTGCACTGCCATTGCCACAGGAGTCGACGGGGGAAGTGGAGTCGACCACAAGGCTACAAATTAGACAAGTCTTGATTTTGCTCCGAACAACTAATCAACTGTGATTGATGACACTCGACTTAGAGCGTCACGGTCATGGCTCAACCCAATCATGACTATTTTCCGAACGTGGCGGGTTGGCAATCACAAATATAGGTGCACACTGGCACTGGCAATGGCTCTGGCCCTGTATACATATACATGTGCATGTTAATGGTCAAAACACTGAAGTGATCTGCCATATTTTAATAGTAGCCGAGTCTGTCCTCTTCTGTCCTGTCACGTCATTACCGAGTCAAGTGAACACCTTCCAGTATGTACTGTAGGTAGGTATAGGCACGTGCCTATAGATGTAATTTTATTGCGAAGGTAGGTAGGTATATAGTATATACATACAGTAAATATCCCTATATGCCTCACTATGTGCCTCTATAGACACATTGCAGCGTTTGCATTCTGCGTGCAAGTTGCAAGCATTTAATTGCCCATGAATGACTAAATGAATCTAGCACTAGGGGCAATGGCCAATCACATTAGTGTACATACATACTATGTGGAAGCGCCGCTTCTATGTAATTGCAAGGAGCCTTGAAAATGTGAGGGCATAGAATTTGGGAGGGAATGGAGATTATGAATCTGTTCTGAAAGAAGGCAAATAGCGATTTTAGCATTTTGAAAGGGTATAAAACAGTGCAAAAATGCCTTTTTCAAAAGTGTTTTTTGTAGTTTTAACCTTTTTAAACGGTGTTAAAAGACTAAATTGACGTTTTTCCAAAGTACAATTAATAAATTAATGATTCACACACTTTGAAAGGATGTAAAAACGATAAATACGCCTTTTTCAAAAGTGCAAGTTCAGTTTGTAACGTTTTTAAAAGATGCTAAAAAGAGTAAATTGGCCTTTTTAAAAAGTGCGGTTAATTAATTAATGATTGCAACACTTTGAAAAGATGTAAAAACGGTAAATGCGCCTTTTTCAAAAGTGCAAATTGGGATTTGAACACTTTCTAAAAGAGCAAAACAATGTATTTACATGTTTCAAAAATGTAGTTTTTACTATTGCAGTGTGATACGTACCTATGTACATAGTTAAAAAGCCTCTAAACGGCATCTATAATGTAGACTTTAGCTTTTTCTGTTAGATGCCAATTGCTAGAGAGAGAGAGAGAGAGAGAGAGAGAGAGAGAGAGTAGTAAAGCAAGCTACATTCATTCAACGTGTTTGCCTCGTTTCTCCCGTTTTTTCTTGTTTTTTTAGTTGTTTCAAGCGATGGAATTTTATTTATGTGATTATGAAGGGCGATAACATACCAGTGACGGTGGTGTTGTGCCATCGCTATTGCATTGGTGGCACACATACCTACACACTACACAGTGCTACATATAGGGTAAAAGTTGACGGTAGACCGCCATGTTTCGTTTTTATTGTTTTTATATTTCATTTGGAGGTATCTACGTTCATAGATTTGGTTGGGTGTCAGTGAAATAGTGAAATTCAACTATTTTATTTGTTTGATTGTATCAGGCGAGAGAGCTAGACAGAGAGCGAGAGAGACGAGTTGAGAGTTGACAAGTTCCCTCGTCGAATTTGATAGCCTTTTTCTAGTGTAGTTGCTCGTTCCTGTTCTGTTCTGTTGTTCGAGTTCTTGTTTCTCGTTCACTCATTGCTCTGTTGCCCTGCACTGTCTCATCAAAAGCCCCATCCTCACTTGTCAACTATCTCGCCTTGTATCTTTCAAGGGGTGGCATTTTTGGTTGTGGCATTCTCTGGTGGTGGGGTATCTAGACTGAAATTGGGATTTAAAGGTGTCGTTTACAGTCATAAAAGACTCGTCATTACCATTCATGTGAGAGCATAAAATCCGATTTAAAATGAGCATAAAAATTAGAATGACGCGTCTGCGGTAGAGAGAGAGAGAGAGAGAGAGAGAGAGAGACGGACTGATGCAGCGTCTGATTGGATTTTGTGGTTTTTTTGTGTAATGTAATGTAGATCCATATAAACAGAGGGATTTTATTTCTTTTCATTTTTATCATTATCACTATCACTATCACTGTCACCATCATCCTTTGTAAACCAAACCCTCTGCCCTCTGCTCTAGGTCCATCCATCCATCCAATCTTTATATAATCTTCCATCTTTTTTACGGTGTTTATTTTTTTTAAATCATCATTGAAATCATTTTTTTTGAAATCAAATCTACATAAAAAGATTGGAGCAAAAATAGTAGTGATAGTAGTGTCCCATTCATCGTTGCGTTGATAGCCGTGATAGCCGTTGCCCCCACGCAACTGTAAGTACGTACTGTACCTGCCTATTTAGTTAGATTCAAATCCAAAATTGAATTTAAATATTTTAAAATTTTAGGGCATTCTTCCCTTGTAGACTTTACAAACATACATACACATACACACACACACACACACACACACACACAGGCTAGAAGTACCTACCTACAAGTTTATATAGTTAGTTTTTTTCGAATACTATTTACTATTTGAATAGGGACTATTCACTAGCACGCAGTTTGATGAGTGACTCACAAGAATTCGAATTCGTGTCTCTGTTTTACTAAATTATTTAGTAGTTTAGGGATTAGGGACGTATTATAGGGGCATCGGGCATAGAGAATTTCTGTATAAAACTATGTAGGTACTATTGGTCCAATTTGTCCGGGGTTGTTCGTTCTTTCATGATTGTGATTTTTGATTTTGGGTTGCGGTCGCAGGCTCGTCGTTGACATTGTGGTCTAATCATGCTCTTTGACCGCAAAGTGTACATTTTTTTAAAAACCGGTGCAGTGCAGTCGTGAGGTATCATGTTTAACCTTTTCGAAATGGTACCTATATATTTAGTTTTACATCTTCTTTAAAGGGATAATTTCTTGTTTTGATCTTTCTAAAAGTGGTAATTTCTGTTTTTACGTCGTTTTGAAAACGTCAGTTTCTTGTTTTGACCTTTCTGAAAGTGTTAATTTCTTGTTTTGACCTTTCTGAAAGTGCTCATTTCTAGTTTTACATCTTTTCGAAAAAGTCAGTTCCTTGTTTTGACCTTTCTGAAAGTGCTCATTTCTGTTTTTACATCTTTTCGAAAACGTCAGTTTCTTTTTTTTTGACCTTTCTGAGAGTGTTAATTTCTTATTTTACATCTTTTCGAAAAAGTCAGTTCCTTGTTTTGGCCTTTCTGAAAGTGCTCATTTCTGTTTTTAAATCATTTTGAAAATGTTAATTTCTAATTTTGACCTTTCTGAAAGTCGTAGTAACTAGTTGTGAATGCTTTTAAAAATGTCATTTCTAGCTTTGCCGTTTTAAAAAAGCTAATTTCTAGAAAAGGCACTTTTTTGTAAAGTACCATGGCTGTACATGGCTTCCCAGTTGCGAATAGGTTAAAATGGAAAGATAATCCCGGGTCGTACAGAGATGGACTAATCGAAAGCGCATCCCCAATAATGTTACGTAAGTATGTACCGTACTATGTACCTCCATAAAATGTACAGTGTACAGTGAAGTGAGTGAGTTTAGTCACATTTATTTATCAGTATTCAGTATTCAGTGTTCATGGGTGCCCATGTATATTTTTTTTATACGTATTTCTTTGTGCCTTATGCAT
The DNA here is from genome assembly GCA_034695205.1 of Dicyrtoma fusca. Classification (NCBI taxonomy): domain Eukaryota; kingdom Metazoa; phylum Arthropoda; class Collembola; order Symphypleona; family Dicyrtomidae; genus Dicyrtoma; species Dicyrtoma fusca. The sequence continues at coordinate 19,608 of JAQFZC010000822.1, read as the reverse complement.
ACACATACATATAGGTAGCCTTGGTTGGTTGTATTTGGTATACAAATAAGCTGTCAGGGCGTAAAGTCTAATGTTTCTATAAAACCTCACGTCTTCTGCCTGTCTGTATCTTTCTCCATTCTTGACTGCCCTTGCCTCCAACTCGACTGTCTGCTCTGCTCTGCTCTGGTTTGGTTTGGTTTTGTTTTGGTGAGTCTGTCTGTTTGCACGGCCGGGTTCTTTAACTTTGTCGGTGGGTAATCCAGATTGACAGGTTGTATGCAGTGGGAGTCCGTGAGTTGAAGTTGAGTTGAAGTTGAACTCTGAGCCTTTTTTTAGTGAGTTAGTGAGAGAGAGAGAGAGACGGGCTATATGCATATAGCCATCTTTGTATATGTGACTGTGTGTATTGAATTGAGGGCTTGCTTTGGGCTCTTGTGGATTTTAGCATTTTTGTCTCTTCATTCTTTCCATCTGACTTTTATAGGCCAAGCCAAAGAAAAAAATTTGAGTAGAATGCAATGCTGAATAAAAATTGACAACTGCAACACAAAACACAACACTGAGCTAAGCTGAGCACGAGCCCTTATATGTATATATGTACATTGTATCCCCATTCTGAACAAGACCACTAAATTTATTGTTTATTGATCCATACTTACGAGTTGCACGAATGAACTACTTTCTTAATCTTGACAGTAAGTATACAACCACAAGGGGAGGCATAACCAGAATACCATAATACCATGCCATAACCAGTCCCATTCCATTGCCAGGCCAGAATACATACATCAGGAAGGAATGCAATAAGCAATCAAATCAATTCCCGTTTGAATTTTCCATTTTTACCACATACCATTTCCGGGAGCTTTTTATTTTATTTTACATAGTTTTTTTACTGTATGTACTGTACCTACTTAGTTAGGGGCTTTCCAACTACATCCGTCATTGCTTTGATCGTGGAAACGATTTTTGTTGAAATGTGCCTAAAACAATACCGAGTTTCCCTGTTTTTTAAAAAATTATATGTTAAAACCATAATACCTGCTTTTTTTAAAAAGGCGATTTATCGATTTTGCACATTTCAAAATGTTCAAATCATCCCTTTTTTTATAACCGGGCTTTTTGAAAATGCTTATTTATTGTATTTACACTTTTTCAAAATGTGTCGTTACATGTTTGTCTGCATTTTTTAAAAAGGCTAATTTATTACTGTATACCTTTTCAAAATGTCTGTTAAAATCGCAATTTTCGCTTTCTAAAAAGCTATTTTTACTGCTATTTTGCCCTTTTTTAAAAATTGCATTGGAAAATTTGATTTCCGGCCTTTTTTAAACAGTGTCACTCCCAAATGCCCAAAATCTATAATGATCTCATATTTGCAAGGCTCCTAACTACTTGGTGGTGCAAGTTGAACTGTATAAATAGTAACATTGCATTGGTCTACGTATAGCCGCCATTACTACAAATAAAAATAAAAATATCTGACGCTATACTTCCCATCACGGCATCCCTCTGTCACAGTCCCAGTCGCAGTCAAAGCACTCGCATTCATAATAATCCGATCATAGTTGGGATTCTACAATATTACCATTCATTTTTGTCTATTGTGGAATTCCTCCGTCTTTTTTTATGCGTCGTACTTAAGCTTGTAGCTTACAAGATAAATCTAAATCCATGTCCTGTGTGCTCTGTGTTGAATTGAGAAATAAAATCCTGGGAGGAAATAATAGGAGAGAATGTTATTTTTTCTGTGTCTATGTTACTACCTTTGAAGGTATGTTATTTCTTTTTTTTTTGCTTTTCTCTTTTTACCGTGTTTGCGACTATAAGCGGATTTATTTCTTGCAGTTACTCTTGTTCCCTCGTCTATACATAGAACTACGCGATTCTTGAGCGATAATAATATTATTATGTTGTATTTTTTTTCTGTGTTGACCTCGGGCAAGGATTATCAGTTGACTGCACTGAACAAATAGAGATAGTCTCTTCCGACAATTTTATCTATGAGCCTCATCATGATGAGAAGGGATTACATCCCTTTTAACATGTGTACCTTTCGCTTATTGTTAGCTACCAACTTATGGGTATGTATGGAGCTACCTACCTACCCTCTCTTTTTCCGTGCCCCTTCAACTTTTGACACAAAACACGGCAGATGAAACCCGCAATCTAAATAAGAAATCTATTAGTGTATTTTACGAATTGTGAATCGTAATTGATTGTATCCTTTTTATTCCCTTTTAGCTCCTTGTACTGAGATAGTAGATGGGTAGTAACTTGTGCCTTTTTTTTAAATTGTGTAGTACTGATGCATTACATGACGGCTTGACTTTTTGAATCAATTTTAATCCGTATACATATGTAGAAGCATAAAAAGGGAGTTAAAATACGATAATAGTGTTTCAAAAGCCGGAAAGTTGGTAAAATGCGGGGTTTTTCAAAAAATGCAAAGTAAGAGGATTGCATTTCAAAAAGTGCTAAAACGTACAAAATAGTATAGGTAGTAAAGTATAGGTAAATGATATTATTAGCCTTTGTAAAACGTTTCAGATCATAAAATACGACTTTTTAAAAAGTGTAATTCCTAAGATTAGCTTTTTTTAAAAGAGTAAATTCTAATATTGGCTTTTTTTAAAAGTGTAAATCCTAAGATTAGCTTTTTTAAAAAGTGTAAATTCTAATATTGGCTTTTTCAAAAAGTGTAAATCACAGTATTAGAGTTTTCAAAAAGCGTCAAAACATGTCAAACGTGCCTTTTTAAAAAGTGAATATCGCCCTATCAGCTTATACAGAAAGTTTCAAAATGCCTTATAAAGTAGGCCTTTTTCAAAAAAAGCAAAACACAAGAAGTACCTCTCAAAAATGTGCAAAACAACATGGAATTCAAATACTAAAAAAGTCATTTCCATCCCATCACATGTTAAAGGCCCCCAAACTGAAACCTGCCAAAGAAACCCATGCAGGCCCTGATACTGATAGACACAGAAATGACAGGAGAACAGAGAGCGGAGGACAATATAGCCCAACAAAAGGAGGAAGGAGGAAGGTTTTGAAGGAGAAATAAAACTGAATAAAAATGAATAAAATGAAAAGGGAAAAGATGCGGCATGTAAGTATGGAAAATGGAGAATGAATTGTGAAAAAAAGGCTAAAGGGAAGGCTGCATGAGACGGAGCCGAGGCGCTTGGCTGGCTGACTGAGGCGAAAAAGGGAAAATGTAAAATGAAAGCTAGCCAGGCATAGAAAGTAAATGGAGGGAGGAAATTGAATGGCGTAGCGTGTTTTGGTGGAATTAGTGAGTTGCACAATGATTATTGGGTCTCAGGTGTGTGAGGTTCCCAGAGTTGACGGTGTGTGTGTGTGTGTGTGTGTGTGTGTGTGTGTGTGTGTGTGTGTGTGTGTGTGGAAGCAATGGAGAGTCAGTTCAGAGCATTCCATCCCACTTATTAGAGCTCCCAAAGTCTCCGTCACTCCCCCGCTTTGAAAATCCATAAAAAAAAGTCCCTGCCTTCCTCGGTCGCACCGAAAACCAGCGTCTCACCTCCTACTCACACGTCCAAAAAGCCACTCATTCACTCCACCAGTTTTCAATCCGAACCACCACCATTGCAATAGTGGGGCCCCGTCAAATATGACGGCAGGTAAATGCAAATTACTACTTTTTATCATCTACCTATGGAAATCGAGAGTCATTTACACTTTTCCAAAACGCTGGTATCAAGTTTTGCACCTTTTGAAAAGGCTCATAGTAAGCCTTGACGCTCTTTGAAAATGCTAGGATCAAGTTTTTTTTTGTAAATGAATAGGCTAAAACTTGGGTTTGCACTCTTTGAAAAGACTAGTTTTATGATTTACACTTTTTGAAAAGGCTCCGTCAATATTTTTACACTTTTTGAAAAGACTGTTGCATACCATATTTTGCCTTTTTGGAAAACTGTTACATCAAAAATAAATTCCGCTTTTTGAAAAGGCTAGTAGTAAGTTTTTAGACTTTTTTGAAAAGGCCAAAGCCGTGTTTTGTAACGTTTTAAAAGGCTCATTCCCATTTTTGCACTTTTTTAAAAGGCTCATTCCTACTTTTGCACTGTTTTAAAAGGCTCATTCCCATTTTTGCACTTTTTTAAAAGGCTCATTTCAATTTTGCACCTTTTTAAAAGGCTCCTACCGTGTTATCCCCTCTTTTTCAAAACACTGTTTTCACTTACCTAATTTTTTAAATCCCACTTTTCCATACTCAATCGAACCCCGTCATAGTTGCAAGGCTCCTTTCGATACCTTACCGGTCCTGATACAGTAGATAGAGGTACTACGACCTTATGAATATCAAATGATATCCTTCGTAGAATAAAAAAGAATGGTGTGCGTGTTGTGTATTAGGATGCACACGTAGCAATGTGTCCTTTGCCCATGAATTTCTAAACGGACTCTGTAGATATTATGGCTTCCGTAATATTGTTATCTGTATTTCCTTAATAGTCGAATACTTTCCTTGTAGCTCCACGGAGTTACACCAATCAACTAGCAATGCAATGGTAAAACATCAAATTACCCTGATGAGAATATGCTCAGTATTTCTCTCTGAAAAATATTATTCAATTCACCAGAAATCAAGAAGGCTTTATACTGCGATGAATTGGGATACAAAAGAATATATAAAAAATATACATATTTCCCTACTGCTATTGCTATTAGTAACTGCATGGTGGTTGCTTGCTTCCAGTAGTGCCAGTACCAGTACCACCTGGCTTGGCTTTGACTTTGCTTTGGCAGTGGCTTTTACGTCTATATTAAAAGAAAAAATGATTAGCTTCGGAGTAATAATAAAATTGAGCAGACTGCTGAGTCTCTGTATGGACGACCTGCTGATTTTTGTGCAAGTGTGAAATGTGGCCGTCAAGCTTAGTCACTACAGTCATAGAGATAGCTCTAGAGATGGATTTTGATAGGGAATTTGACAGCCTGTATAGTAATAGTAATGGTAAGCAAAGCAGAAGTTTTTCTACATTTTTTTCTGAGACAGACGACCCGACGACAAATAATTATGACATTCAAAACCGTCAAAGTGAAAGCGAGCTTACCACACCATGCCACAACAAACCCTGGAGAGCTAATCAAATGACACGGTCGTTTTTTATGTTTTTTTTTTGCCCTTCGTGGCGGACCTCAGTCCTTCCATGGACTGAGAATACTGAGAATACTGAGCACTGAATTGAATTTATTATTATTACTGATATCCGTGACCGTATGACTGCTGAGTCCGGGTAATGAAAGGAATTTCAATATGAATGGCAGAGTGCAGCAGGTATCCCAGTATTGATGAGAGCACGGCGGTCACAATAGTTACAAGGGCTGTAGAAAAATATGTACTCACAACTACAGATGTTCCTTCACACAAAATGGACAGTCTTTTCCCTATTCTACTCGGTATGCGGTGTAAAAGTTTGATGGGTGATAGATAGTGTTATACTAAGGCGCCTATATGTATGTGGCTAGCTATAGTATAGTTATACTTTATAGGGAATTTGAAATATTACGTAAAATCAGGCTACATATTTTGGATTAAAGAAACGGTTTCAAAATAGAGCGCCAGATATGTTTAGTGATGATGGTCTTTCAAAAAATGCAAAAGCACAAAATACGCCTATTCAAAAAAAAACGTCTGGCGCAAGAATGCATTGTTTTCAAAAAGTGCAAAATGTGCAAAACGCCTTTTAAAATTGTGAGTCAAAACCCCATTATTGATTTTTCAAAAAGTGCCAAAATATACATAAAGTACACCATTTCAAAAAGTGTAAATCCTAATATTAGCTTTTTCAAAAAGGGTCAAAGCGTAATATTAGCCTTTTCAAAACGTATAAATCCCATTATTACCCTTTTCAAAAAGTGTCAAAACATAAAAACCGCCTTTTCGAACAGCCTAAATCCCATTATTAGCCTTTTCAAAAAGTCTCAGAACATAATATTAGCCTTTTCAAAACGTATATGTAAATCCCATTATTAGCTATTTAAAAAAGTACCAAAACGTCAAATGGCGCCTTTTCAAAAAACACCAAATACAAATGTACCTATAAGAATTACCTTTGAGAAACACGAAAACCCTGGTATTTGGGCATTTTAAAAAATCATTTCTACAGGTATTATATCATATTTGACAGGCCCCATGCGGGTAGTATAGCTTTTTTATGGTATCAGTCTGTACGGGGAAAGCGATGGGGGGTCAGTACACATACATAGGTACATACATTTAAGCTAATACGATAGATTGAAGGAAAAATATAAAAAAATAATAAAAAATGTGGGGTGGTTGTATGTACATATCTGTGAGTAGTATAAATGGGCTGCCCTGTGGTTGTTGGTTGTTGGTTCTGTTGCTCTTTCGGTGGCTCGTTTTACTGCTGTGCTGGCTGGTGGAATGGAGATGTCAAAGAAATTTCATCTATTTTGTACATGTCAATAATTCGCAGCTCTTTGTTCCACTCAGACGGCCTGATGACGGCCTCCTGTCACTCTCTTCAATTCCACCTTCCTGGCAGCTGACTATCAACTAACCTGACATCTCACACTTTTCCCTGTCAAAACTATTGACGAGTCTTCCTTTTTTTCTCTCCCTTGCACTCTTTTTTTCGTCTACCGTCTATTGTACAGTGGATAATAATATCTTCTTCTCATTCTCATTTTCCATCTCTAGCTCCGTCTGTATCTCTCTCTCTCTCTCTCTCTCTCTCTGTCTGTCTGTCTATGGCGTCTTCAGCCCATAACTGCATCATCATTAATTATGGAGCTTCGTGGGCTCGACTTTGAAAGCAAAACGGTGGTGTGGCTTTTGTTATTGGGTTCTAGGATCTACAGATACAACAGGAAAATATTTACTGATACTCTAAGGTCACGACTTGTGACCCCTGCCTTGCTATGAGTCCCGTCTAACGTGTGAGATTTAAAATTGTCAGCGGGAGACTGTATCTGTGGTCTTTTCACTCAGGGTTTTGATGACAGGAAGGAGGCTCCTACTTTCAGAGAGTAATACACAAAAATTGAAATAAAATATTTAAAAGGTGTCTGTAATTCTGTACCAATAAACAGAAGCCCACTTTTAAATATGAGTTTGACTGGGAAAAGGCTCTCAAAAAAGACAAAACAGGAAACTCTGTTTCAAAAAGGTGCTAAACGTGAGAAATCAGCCTTTTCAAAACTGACAAAACATGAAGTGGATTCTTTGGAAAAGGTGCAAAACGTCATATTACACTTTTTCAAAAACGGCAAAACTTGAAATTGGTTTTTTGGAAAAGGTGCAAAATGTCGTTTTACTCTTTTTCAAAAAAGGTGAAACTTGAAATTGGGTCTTTAGAAAAGGTGCAAAACGTCAAATTAAACTTTTCAAAAAAGGCTAAACTTGAAATTGGCTCTTTAGAAAAGGTGCAAAACGTCATTTTGCCCTTTTCCAAAAAGCCAAAACTTGAAATTGGTTCCTAGAAAAGGTCCAAAACTTTCTATTACACTTTTTCAAAAAAGGCAAAACATGCAATTAGAAATTACTTATTGAAAAAGTGTAAAAAAAACTCTATATTCTAGTTTTCAAAAATTTCCAACCACAACAGCAATTACCTTTTAAAAAATCTCATAACCTCCTTTGTACTGTATGTGGTTCCAGTGAAGTGCCTTGTTGATAGCTCCCTTACTCTTATTGTCAGTAAAGTAAAGTAAAGTAAAAAGTAAAGTAAAATGGGAAGCTCATCACTTTCTTCATAAAATTCATTCAAATGCTGCCTTTCACTGCATCCGCTAGGTAAATAAACACTGTATCAGTACAGCATTTGGTACATAGTTCAGACATCCGTTTCCCCCACACTGAACAATACGAAAGGCAGGCAGGCATGCATATCAGATGCCATCGTTTCGTTGTTGTTGATTTGTATTCAAATTTGAAATCGGGCCATAACAACACAACAAGATTGCGATTGCTCGCCGAATAAAGAGTAAAGAGGAGAATATATTAGGTATTAGATGGGTGCCGGTACCGGTACCGGAGCCGGTCCCGAAACCGGAGTTTTGTTGGTTCTTGTTCCCGGGACGCAGTTACCGGATCGAGGAAGTTCAATTCACTCTGGTTGCAATTTTACCCCATTTATTTAACCCTCCTCCATTCCTCCGCCAGCCCTGGAGATAGTTACCAGATACGGATACGGACACGGAGTCACTTCAGATACACACACACACACACACACACACACACACACACACTGGATAATGCCATTATCCTTTACCCAAACTCGTTTTCACATCCCTGAATGGCTGTCCTATGCTGGATACAGTGGCTAGATGAGATCAGCGGAATAGCACTAGAATAGAATGGAGCTCCTCAATACAATACGGATAATGTCATTAGGATTGTTTGCTTCCCGTGGTTCAAATTCAAAATCCGGATTCCCGGATACGGGAGCCGAGCTGATGGCAATGGAGATGGCAAGGGCAATGGCAATGGCAGGAGAACATGTATAATAATATGTACTATTTCCCTCCCTCCCTCCCTCGCCCTTCATCCACCTATGTACGTACATTATAGAAGGCTTCAATTTGGTTGGGATGAAAACATTGTAAAATACGGCTACTAAAATATACATTCGAGGTAATTCATAGACACATTCTCATAGTCTGGAGCAGTAGCTGTACACACATGCACAGGCTACTCTTTCCTTTCAATGGGATGCTTGCAATGTGCAGTGTGCAGTGCCCACCTCAAGGGATTGAGCCACAACTTATTGTAGGGGCCTTACAAATGTTGTAAGGCCCCTACAATTAGGGCTTGCAAAGCTGTTTTAAAAGGAAGCAAAGCAGATGGTGAGCTTTTTGAAACGGTATAAAACGGTAAATTAGCCTTTTTCGAAAGGGTAAAGAACGATTTGATTATTTTGAAAAGGCGTAAAAATAATAAATACGCCCTTCCAAAAGTGCAAACGACGATTTAGACATTTTTAAAAGGTGCAGAAACGATAAATACGCCTTTTTCAAAAGTGCAAACGTCGATTTCAGCATTTTGAAAAGGTGTAAAAGGAATAAAAACAACTTTTTAAAAAGTGCAAACAACGATTTGAACATTTTGAAAATGTGTTAAAGCAATAAATACGACTTTTTCAAAATTGCAAACAACGACTCGAGCATTTTAAAAAGGTGCAAACACAATAAATACACCTTTTTCAAAGGTGCAAACGACGATTTGAACATTTTGAAAAGGTGCAGAAACAATAAATACGCCTTTTCCAAAAGTGCAAATTAGGATTTTAACATTTTGAAAAGAGCAAACTATAGTATTTACACATTTCAAAATTGTCACATTTCAACAACCTCATAGCTGGAAAGCTCCTTACATTGTACGCCACATTGCATTGTACAGCCTACAATACAATTCATGCAGATTACAGAAACAGGCACTAACAATAAGCACCTCCGTACACTAACTATACTCGTGTTCTTTTTCGAGTTGGAACGTTCAAAGTTGATGCATCTCTCTCCGCGTAACATGTACCACAGAAGTAATTTGGTGGTTGAATTTGCTTTGGTGTCCTATCCCTAGCAATATACACACTCTCCTGGAATTGTTTACCCATTACTTCGATCGATTTCCATTTCATCCAGAATTCCTATTCACAATTCAGAGGGTCTTGCTATAGGTATTTTGTGTCTGGTGGCCGTAGCCGGATTGCCGGATATGAATGTACGTACATACATTGGAAAGAAGCTATCACTATTTTAGTGGTATTGGTTCCATAATAGTGCAACTGTGGGCTGTGTAGTACAAACAAGGGCATTATTCAATACTAGTGTCAATACAGTAGAAAAAGAAAAAACGGTTCCTTCAGTCATTTAATGCTTTTATTATATTCCGTAGATTCTTGTGTTCTTACACACAGTATTTTATTTTTATTTTTTATTCGAATTCTGATACCATTTGAAAATCATAGCATTCAAAAGAGCCCCACAAATAAAATCAACATGTAAATTCTTCGTTAATTTTTTCGAGGCTCTTAGCCTATCTAGCTAAAGCGTTTCTGTTTCATCTGCCAGTCTTCTCGAGTGTAATATTAAGAAGCAGAATAGACACACATAAAATAAAATATTCCGGGACCAGGAGAAGAAGCAAAAAAAAAAAGAAAAAACATTCAAGGTTTGTGACAACACAATAGACGCCCATTAGATCTCCCATAAAGCATCAGGTTTGCGACCGCCTGCTGATTTTCCGCAGGGTTTCTCCAGGTCAGGCACTTTTTCTTTCTCTCTCTCTGTCTTTCTCTGTCTTGTATGCATATAGTATGGAGAATATGAAGCCCTGAAGCCCGCCCATTATACAGATACAGTGAAATTACGAGTCTTGACTTCTTTCTTAATCTTAAGAGGAGATAATGGGTGCCAGCATGCATGTTGGCTGGTCAGGTACATACACAGGCACAGATGCATCATTTGGGCCTCTGCCTCTGGTCTGTCTATACCTATAAATATACTATATAGGCAACTTAATTTGTATAGATAGAACATACAGTAGGATTTGTTTTGAATTGCTATGGAGAGGTAATAATTAAATGTACAGATACACAAAATACAGACCCAACACCTCCGGTCTCTCCCTTCGGTTAGGTTTTAAGTTTCGAAACGATTTTTGACGATACATGTAAGTTGGCGATTATTAGGATGGATGGATATATGTATATAGCAAGTGCCTCCCTATAGACAGGTAATTCTAATGCACTTCTTCTTCTTCTTTCATAAATGCCCCCCATGAGCCCCTGGCGCCATTCCTTCTCAGGTGGTAAATGATCCATCTATAGTTTCATCTCTGTGCCCGGTCGGTCGGTCGGTCATCATCTTTTACTCCATCGCATCAGTCAGATTTTTCTATCTTTAGCAGGCTTAACCAAGCTCTAACCGCCTGCCTCCAAAGGAAATATGTGGCCAGTGCCACCACCACCACACCGTCACGTAAAAGCTAATGAAAACGGAAATTAAAGGATTTAAATTCATTTTAAATTTCGTAGCATACTTAGTGATGGCTAGAAAATGTTTCAGAGATGTTTATGAAAGCTCTATTTGTTCTATTAAAGTACTGTTAGGGTTAGGGTTTAGAATTTTCTGCTTGTTTTTTTGCATTTGTACCATTTGTGCTGGTAATAATGTACATAGGTATGTAGGCACTAGCAAGGTCGACTGTCTACTGTGTGGGTAAAAGTAGCTCCCAGTACCAGCACACGTCTACATACATGGAAATGAAAGAAGGAAGAAAGAGAGAGAGAGAGAGAGAAAGAGAGCTGTTCAAGCGAGCGCATCCCTGTGGTGACCCAATAAATCTTTTTTTCCCCGCGTTCCCATCGCTGATGACAAATGAAATGTGTACGAACAATTCCAGGATATTTATAAGCTCAGGTTTACTTTCCCTTTGTTGGGCCAGTGACAATCACAATGGCCATGGCAGCAGTATTCCATACATACATAGTATATACATATTGGATATACCTATAGCTATATCTAGTATATAATACACTGCAATGCAATGCAATGCAATGCAATGCATAGAAAAGCCTTCTTCATTTCGATTGAGATGCCACAAAATACAAAATACAAAATACAAAAAACAGAATACAGAATACGGAATTCAACACAAAATGGATTTATTTTTTTGCAAAAAGAAAGCTATGGAATAGAGATGTATGTACGCATGTAGTAGCTTGTATGCATGTATGTATGTACATACCTTAGGTGGCTCACATTTATTACGACCTGTTCTCCCTTGTTTTGCCTCCATGTTTTCAAAAGTTTGTTGAGTGAGCGTGAAATGAGGATATCTCCAATGGGGTTTAGGTGACACAACAATTTTACTCAGTTTCCTTCCACTTCATTCAAAGACCGTTAAAAAAGTGTACCAGAGTCTACTAGTCTATCTATGTATACCTAGTCTATCTGTCACCATCACCATCCAAGGCTTCAGTATCTCTCTGTCCCAATGCGAATCGACTTTCCCTAAGCTCATTCCGTCACGAGGTTAAATAAAAGGCTGTAACACTACGAAAATATAATCGACTACATACCAGTACCAGTACCAGTACCAGTGCAGTGTCAGTAGGTATTTGTATGTTCTGGAGAAAAAATACGATAAAAATAAAATCCTGCTATGAATGAGCATAACATAACCATGAATATGTGTATGACAGAGCTAGAATTTCCTAAGAAAATGTTTTCTTTTTTTTCTGTGTTGTTTTTTTTTCGCTCTTTGCATTTTCTTTCGTGACATCTTAAAACGTCCCTCTGCTCCTCCTTGACTTGTGCACATCAGAGTGCAAGGAGAGGCAGTGCAGTGGAGATGTCCTATAGACACACGATCTGTCCAATACGAACGAATGTTGACTGTTAGGAAGAAGATGAAGGAAGGAAAAAAAAGATAAAGTGAGAGCGCTGAGAGAGTTGAAGGAAAGAAAGGAAAGCGCATCCTCACTCTTCTTTTCATTTTCATTTTCTTTCTGTCTCTCTCTCTGTCTATGTATGTAGGGCTTTACTACTGGAATTTCTATCCAGAGCTCAAATCTAAATGTAAAATGGGTGGAGTGGGCTCTCTGCAGTCACATACGACTGAGTACATTAGTGATATAGATAGTAGCCATGGCTCTGGCTCTATATGTAGGTACCTACGTGTAGTTTTGAAAGCGAAGTCAAAGCAAGGGCGGCTTGGTTCTGGTTCTGGTGCTGGTACTGGTACTGATGCGGTTGAATAAAAAAAATAGTGAAGCTGACTAAATAAAATGAGCTGTGTGAGCTGTGAAAGAAAGGGAAGTTAGTTCAAGTCTCCAGCTCTCTTAAGGCTCTTGGCTAGTCTGGCTTGGTTGTTAGTTGTTGACTCGAGCTGCCTATAGGTATGTATTATGGAAGCTGTGGGACCTTGCAAATATGTCGCTAGGCGAGTTGAGTCATTTCAAAAAAGTTCCGATACGAAATTATCTAGGTAAGGCTCCTTTTTTGAAAAGGCAAAACGTGAAAAAGTAGCACCTTAAAATTGTGTTAAATGGGATGTTTGCACTACTTTTTAAAAACGGGAAATTGTGGTACTAACGTTTTGAAAAGATGCACAGTATGATATTTACACTTTTCAGAAGAGGCAAATGGCGATATTATCATTTTGAAACAGTTGTAAAAAGTAATAATGCACTTTTTCAAACATGGTAGAACATAATAGGTAGATAGTACCACTTTAAAAAAGTTGTAAAAAGTGATAATGCACTTTTCAAAAGAGTCAAATCCCAATATTATCATTTTGAAACAGTTGTAAAACGTAATAATGCACTTTTTCAAACATGGTAGAACATAATAGGTAGGTAGTATCACTTTAAAAAGGTCCAAAACATAACATTTCACTGTTTCAAAAAGGGCAAAACTTGGTAATTAGAGACACTAATGTTTCTAAAAGGTAAATGTAAAGTAAAAAGTAAACAAAATGATTTTTACCGTCATATTTGTGAGGCCCCTATATACTTGTATGTATATCTATGGACAGCCCTCCGCTTTCGCTCTCTTCGCTCCCTACATAGCTACCCAGTGATCTAGGAAAGTGTAGAGTAAAAAGTTTTTTTTTTGCAAAGGTGGTCACCGGGGACCTTTGGGATGTCTTATGCATTTGCTCCTGTGACAATGTGATTCATTGCTTCTATCTTAGATCGTCCTCGAGAGTTTCTTTCCGTCTCTCTTCAACTCCATTACATAAAAAACTCGAGCAACCCCCGCCGGCCTACCCCTCTGAAAAATGAGCCCTGTCACTCTCACCAAACTTACACATAAGGGGAATCTATCTAGCTATCTCTCTCTCTCTCTCTCTCTCTCTCTCTCTCTACTCAGACCGTAAAGGAGGTCCCTGCCTCTTACGTTAGTTTTCCACCTACACCGAAATCCAGAACTTGTTTTGCATCCCTCACTCAACTAACTAGTAAAATACATACAGAGATGCCCATATGCAGACAGACGCGGTACTCTTATAGTCATCCATCCATCCACATATTATTATCTACAAGTCTGCGGATAAAATGCTTTTCCATCAGTTTCCCGTTCCTGGTTGGGCTACAGATACTATGTAACTAGATAAAGGATCGACTTTACCATCTTTACCATTTTACGGCATTGGGAAATGTGTACTTAGGAAGGGAGGGTAGAATTTTTGAAATTTTTAACGTGATCAGTGTGATCATTAAGTCGTGTAGTGTTCATTGGTTGATTCTTTTTCAAAAAACTTAGCTTCTGCTTTTATAAAAATTGGATTGGAATCGCATGGAAGAAAATGAGGAAAGTTTGTAACAGCAGTAGTTTAGTATAGTACAGATATATAGGTATAGCTATCCCATGTGTATAGAGTGAGGGGCATCTATACTATATACCTAGCCCCCACCATACACAGATGGGTAGAGGGCTTTCAAACTATGATAAATACATTGAAATGGTGTTTATGAAAGGTGTAAATAACGTGTTTCCCTCTCTTCAAGAAGGGTAAAATGATTATTTGTACTTTTGAAACGACGCTGATTTCTTGTTTTACAATTTTGCACTTTTGAAAAAGGCCAAAGTAGGGCTGTTACACCTTTTCCAAATGACGAAATCGGCATCTGTGCTTTTGAAAAAGGCGCGTTTATCGTTTTTACACCTTTTCCAAATGATAAAGTTAGCATCTGCCTTTTTCTAAAATGCGTATTTATTGTTTTAACACCTTTTCTAAATGAGCAAATTAGCATCTGCGCTTTTGAAAAAGGTGCGTTTATTGTTTTTACACTTTTTCCAAATGATAAAGTTAGCATCTGCCCTTTTGAAAAGGCGTATTCATTGTTTTTTACACCTTTCAAAATGTTTGAAGCACCATTTGCTTTCTTTTAAAACATCTGCCCAATCCCAAGCTTCATGGTTTCAAGGCTTCTAAGGTACGAGGGAAGTAATTGAGTGTGATATGAGTGTATACTCTCATCAAATTTCTTTTCCTACACAGTCTTAGCCGACTATGAACCATCTGAGCTGAAAATGAGAAGAACGCAGGGAAGGGAAGGGAAGGGCTTCTACTGTCTATATATATATATATATATATAGACGGCACAATCTACTGCCTACTACTGTGTGTACTGTGTAATGGAATGCAGGATGGAATAGAAAATACATTTGTGTGCATACCAAGCCCTGGAGTTTGGGTGTCTGTGCTGGAAGGACTTACAGAAGCGGCAAAATCTATTTCAGGATTTTTGCGCTTAATGACATGAAATTTATCCTGGCTGTGTGTGTGTCTGCAATCTCACAAGTTTCCTCATTTCAATCGTTCTAGCTTTAGATCTATCTCCAGCTGACTGCCGCGCCTCGCTAGGATTAGGCAAATGAAATCTGATGGAACTTTACGTTTACGTTTTCCCTCCTCAGAGCAACTTGGTCTGCTCTCTCTTTCTCTCTCTCTCTCGAGCTCCTTTCCTCCAGAAGCCAAAGCCCGAGCCTGCCAAAGCCAAGCCACCATATAACTTTGTAATCACAACAGAGTAGAGTCTATATATTGCATACCTAGGTACTATACTATGTACTAGTCACTTCATTTCATTCCTAGCATTGTAAATACCCATACACTTTTCCTATCTACTTTACATCTACAAAAACATTTCCAAAATTTCCCCTTTCTTCCCACTCATTTAATGATGGGAAATGCTCCCTTAAACTTATTAACCCGGCAGGGCAGACGGGTGTGGTGGTGGCTTGAACACTAAGAAGCCTTGAAACTATGACGCAAGTCATGCGGGCTTTGGAATGCTATTTTTAAAAAAGGCAATAGCAGGTTTCTACCATTTTGAAAAACAAAAATGGCTAAAAAGTGCAAAAAACTGTTTTAACATTACCAACGAAATTTTTTAAGGATGCAAAAAAAACAGAATTTTGTACTTGCACGCGTTTTGGTGGATTCACTGTAATTCTGCATCTGTAGATAAGGTGAGTAGATCGAATTTGTATTTGTGCAGATGATTACGGGAGATACAGACAGTCGTAGTGACACACGTTCTGCTCACTCCAGACACCACAGATAGCTCTCAGTTTCAATTGACATGGTTCATGGTTCGTTCGTTGTACAAGCTACAAGTTTATTATGTATATAGGTGCCTATATTATGTATATATATATACATACCCTGTCTATAACTATAGTGGGTATGCTATAGTAGCTATAGTGTTCCGCCTCGGATTCGGAGACGTAAATGAAAGAGACGATATGAAGAGATCCTGCTGAGCAAAGGAAATTGAACCTGAGTCGGCTCACTTTTTGATGAAACTTTCGGCCACAGCAGGACAATTCCATTGCATTAGCTAGCCTCCATGGTCGACGTGGGTACGTATGTACCTACATAGCTTTAGAGAGATGCTCTTCTATTACATCATACATAGCCGTATTACACGGAATCTGAGCTCATCGCATGGCGAGAGGAGATAGGCAAGCGGGAAAAAATAAATCCTCGTGTGTGTCCAATTCCAATTTCTGGCCCGCTTCTAATGTCCTGGTGCCTAGGCTATGTGTGTGTGTGTGTGTGTGTGTGTGTGCTTGAAACAGTCAGACTTTTCAGTGGTAGCTTTTGCTCTGGCGAAGAGTGTAGAGAACGTCCTACAGCTTTGTAGGTGTGCCCGTCACAATCACAATCACTATCACCGTACCATCATCCGTCCAAAACTCCAAACAATCTTATGAAATATCTACAGAATCTACAATCTACACTCACAAGCATAGCATATATACTACATAGGTATAGCCTTTAAAGAAAATTATAAAGAGCGGGGAGATACATAGCTGCAGCAGTTCAGTCAGTGCTGGTGTTGGTCTAGTACTAGTGCAACGGCAGTCCAAAAAATCCTGTCATCATCATCATCACTTGATGAAATGAAAGGGAATCTTTCACATCTTCCATACAGAATCCAGTCCACTTATTATTACTCTGTAATAGCAGGGCAAAGGCGGGAGAGCATTATGGAAGCGGTAGCGGCAGTACAGTACAGTTGTGTCATTATTATTGAGCTGTTAATGCCAACTGACGGCAGATGAGATGAGAGAGAGAGAGAGAGAGAAATTTCACGGAATTGAGAAGTCATAGAGCAAAATTACCTATAGACAGACTGTATATAGACACAGTATAGAATGCTATAGCTATATAGCTATAGCCCTGCCCTGGAAGGGTGGCAAGCTGTCTCCCACGGAATTCCGAGAGCATTGCCATTCATTGTAATATCATAGTAATCGTAGCTTACAGACACATAGGGAACACAGGTCAATCTCATCACATTAGCCGGGACATTCTAAATCCAGGGAAGAGTCAATTGAGTCAATATGGTGACAATGGCCCCACCAAGTGGCGACAGCCGGTCCTCACAATCCCGGCTCTTTCATGGCACCCTTGCCCTTCGAGGAAATAGTATTATTATTATTTCTCGTTCAGACCAAAGCAAAAGCGAAAATGCAGTCGCAATCCTAGCCAATGTATTATGCTTACCTTCTAGTAATTCCAGCTTCCAGCTCTGCATCAGATCATTAGCTGTGGGCCCTTCTCCCTGGTCTGGTCTGGTCTTCTGAAGTGAGTGCAATTCTGGACTGCACAAACACACACACACACAACAAATGACATGAATTATGGGACAATAACGTCCCGTCTTTCATCTCCATCTCGCAATCAGGTTGACGACTAAAACTAAAAGTAAAAGTAAGGGCGACCACTACACAGACGACCAGAGCCAAGTGAGAGTGAAAGCCATGCCATAGGCCAGGGAGGAAGGGAGGAAGTAAACATAGGATTGGGTTATTCGAGAAAATTATTTGGAAATTTTCTGAGAGAACGTGCTACGACTGGCTACGACTCACTTGTCCGCTCTACAAGCTCTCATCGCCATCAAGGAAACCCTCGAAAGCTCCTGCATGCTCCCTTGACCAGGCCACAGAACACGGAGAGAAAATGCGTGTGTGGGGCTATATTTATAGGTACACGGGAGGGGCCCTTCCAGTATGACGTGGCGTTGTTGAAACAACTTTCTTTTTTTAAGAAGCCCCACCATTATTATGGCATTATTTCCACTTTTAGAGAAGGCTGATTTATTTTGATTGGCACCTTTTCAAAATGTTGAAATCCAGATTTGCACTACTTTTGAAAAAAGTTAATTTGTTATTTAAGCACCTCTTCAAACCGTCAAAATAACTATTTTCATATTTTGAAAACCTTACTTGAGTACATAGTCGCTTTTCAAAATGTTGAAACCCTGATTTGCACTTTCGAAAAAGGCGTATTTATCGTTTTTACACCTTTTCAAAATGTTGAAGCCCTGATTTGCACTTTTTAAAAAGGCTTTTTTGTTGTTTTTACACCTTTTCAAAATGTTGAAACCCTGATTTGCACTTTCGAAAAAGGCTCATTTGCTGTTTTTACACCTTTTCAAAATGTGGAAACCCTCATTTGCACTTTCAAAAAAGGCTAATTTGTAGTGTTTACTACACTTTAAAATCTTTTTTTTCTAAAACCCAAAAGAACTGAACTCACATTTGAAAGGCTCCCTCAGAAAACACCTTCCTTCAGTCTTGACTTACTTATCGTTAGTTACTGGAGTGAAAGTAAAGTACGGAGACGCATACTGATGGATGGAAAATGTGAAAGTTGAGCTCATGAAATGTCTCCCGTCTAATGTATGAATTGCCCTCAGTCTCGGTTTTCTCAAGTATCCTTATGGGGCTGGGTCTGGAGGATGATGGGAGATTGTAGTTTGGTTTATTATGAGTGAGAGTGCGAAGCATGAGATGCTTTCCCTCATTTTCTCCACATATGTGAGAGAGAGAGAGGTTGAAAATAAAATTGAGCTTCTGTATTTATATGGATATGGGAATGAGAGGTGTTTCAAGGGATGCGGATGCGGATGGTGTGTCTGGGATGTGATGATGATGACGATAGTGCCCTGGGTCCCAGGCTTTCCTCTCTTGTGTGAAATTGTTGTGATGGAAGGGAAACGATCCCATTACATCATTTTTCTGCCTTCTTTTTTTTCGGGTCCCCTTCTTCTCTCCTCTCTAATCTAATGTATGCATGGAGCCACCAGACAATCGGTCCATCCAATCGTCGGCTGCATGTGGAAGTAAAGTACCTACGTGTAGAAAATGTGTAGGAAATTCTGATATTATTTCTAAACGAGATGCATGTGAGTGAGCTTAGTTACTTTCGTTATTCGTTTGGGTTTTTTTTTTCGTTTCCATGGCCATGGTTTGCTTGCTTTCCTTGGTAATAGTGCAGTGCAGTGTACATAGTGCAATTGAGTGCAACGCATTGAGGGAAAGGATGTGACGAGACGAGAGATGGCTGATAGAGGAAATTGGACTTTTCCCATTTTCAAAATACTCAACCTTCCCATATTATTCCCATCCTTTCCTTTCCTTGCCTATGCTATGCTATGACTAGCTGACTAGTATAGGAAGGCATCTTT
Source organism: Dicyrtoma fusca (assembly GCA_034695205.1). Classification (NCBI taxonomy): domain Eukaryota; kingdom Metazoa; phylum Arthropoda; class Collembola; order Symphypleona; family Dicyrtomidae; genus Dicyrtoma; species Dicyrtoma fusca. The sequence goes on along the minus strand of JAQFZC010000822.1, from coordinate 145 downwards.
TTTTTTACAATGAATAAAAAAGTAATGCTAACGCGGAGCGTTAACACACTAAGGGCATTGAAGGCGAATTGAGAATGGGCTGCTGTACACTGTATGCTGTATACCGTTACTATAGTATTATATGTAAGTGGGGTGAAACATACTA
>JAQFZC010000821.1:0-39482 GCA_034695205.1 Dicyrtoma fusca | reverse complement strand
TTTGACCGTTTTGAAATGTGTTATTTACTAGTTTTGACCATTTTGGAAAAGTGTTATTTACTAGTTTTGACCGTTTTGAAATGTGTTATTTACTAGTTTTGACCATTTTGGAAAAGTGTTATTTACTAGTTTTGACCGTTTTAAAATGTGTTATTTACTAGTTTTGACCATTTTGGAAAAGTGTTATTTATTAGTTTTGACCGTTTTGAAAAAGTGCCATTTACTAGTTTTGTCACATAAATGATATTTTCTATTATAAGGACTTGGAACACATTGCAACTATAAGCATACACTGGACTTGGGACAAATTGCATTTACACAGACGATATGTATAGCCCGAGTGTATCAATATAATATCGAAAAGACAGAGTGGGTAGCTTGACTCTCAGAGCGCGTAGGAAGGCTGTTAGAGACGCGATCAGATGCGGGGGCCCATTACATAATAATACAGGAGGAAGGAAAAGATGAAAAGTCACATCATCCGAAAGAGAGCTTCACAACTGTGAAGTTGAGTCTCAAGTCATTTTATTTGTGTGTGTGTCTCCTCTTCCCTGTTACAATACTTCCTCTTCTCTTTCTTTCCCTCTTTGTACGCACATTCGTAAAACTTTTCCATTCACTCAAAATCTCAAAGCTCAAATCTACTACGACCGAGTGAGTGAGTATCTATCTGCATGGCTATGGCTAGGGCTACTACACAGAGAGATACCATATTAGACACAGTCACTAGCTCCTGGAATCATTATTCCTTTTCTGATAGCGTTCTTGAGCTCATCCCCGATCCTTGGTTTGATAGGACCAGTACCAGTATACCAGAACCAGAGCCAAAGTCACGGGACTAAGTCAAGTTAAGAATCGTTCGTTTTATTTTTAGACTATCTACATATTTAAACCCTCAATTCAATTAGGAATACAAAAATGTGTGCACGCATCATGTAGATGCAACTTTGACATCTCTTATTGTGATCTACATACACTTATAATTATGGTATTTGGTCCGTCCATTTGGTTTTGGGATTTGTGATTTGATTTTTGCTTTTTGATTTGGTTTGGGTCATAAACATAAAGGATTGTGTACAATACAATATAATGCAACTGTTACACATTATGGTTCATCGATAAAAAAAAAGTATATATATAGATTTCTTATGGGAAGTTTCGGGCTTTCGGATTTTCGGATTTTGAGGAACCATCTGTGGCTTTGCGCTATCCTTCAGTTAATATATAATACTGGATTTTTCCTCTTCCATCCAGGCACACACGTCCCTTTCGGTTTCTTTTCCTATCATTCATCTCCGAGGCATGGCAGGCAGGGCAAGCAAGCTGACTTTGATTCTTTTGGAACCAGAACTACATAGATTTGTTCGTGTATTAAAGGCATACTACTATGTATGTACATACAGCTACCAAGTGATCCATTGAAGCGCTGCGCTGTTGCGTTCAACCGAATACGATTTTTTCCCCTGTCGCTTCCTCCTCAATAATCCACAATGATTTCTTTGGATTAGAGAAATTAGAAATGATGCATTGTTTTATTTTACCGCAGTGTACGTACGTCTGCCACTAATGAAATGATTATGAGATGCACACACGTGTCAGTGGACCTAGCGGCCCTCTATACAGACGTGCTCTATCTATATCTATACCTATACTATAGATAAGAACGCTAAGAGTCACTTTGAGACTCCAAGACGCCAAGACTTATGGCAGTTGCTTTTTTTTCCTCCGTCTTGTTCATGAATAGTAAATTCCAATCCAATTCAATGGGAAGAAATGGAATGGTTCGGTCGGTCGGTCGGTCTGGATGTGATGGGAGGCTACACACACAACAAGGATTTTCAAAAGAGGCAAGTAGAAAGACTTTCTAGAGCCAAAAGCTCCCATGGACGTGGAACAAGGACAAGAACAAGAAGTAAGGCTCAACTGTCATTTTGTTCTACGTAGAGAACTCAAGTGGAACTGTAGAGCTGTGACCGATAAAAGAAGTGACACATTGACATCCCATCAACTTTATTCCTCGTTCAGTCCCAGCTTTTCCCTCTCACACGAGTGTAAAAAGTGGGAGCTGCATACACATTTGCCTTCTGCGTCTAAATATGTACGCATCGACGCTACCTGTACTCTTTCTCCAATTATATGCATGGCTATGAATCATGAACGTATCTGCTATAATCTGAGCCTTACACCCAATCCAATTCACAGCTTTAGCTTTATTTACTGCATAACATAGCATAGGTAACTGCTTTGGGAAAGTAAAAGTATTTTGTAATATTCTACGAGAAAGTATACCTAGGCAACTTTTCAAATATCTGTAAAGTAGTAACCAACTACGGAAATCAAACCAAGTCATAAACTATGAGGATGCCAAGTCAAAGCTAGGAATCTTTCCATCAAGTTAATTACAATGGCAGGTAAACTACTGTGGGCTGAATTGGTAATTTCCTAAAATGTGATGCGAATGGGATGGCAATTGGCTTTTATCTTCTTTTCTTCCCTTTTTTTATTTCCCGATCGCTCACTTTCCATTGCAGTGTCTCTCTCTCTCTCTTTCTCTTCCTCGCTCGCCTCATTCCTTAAACTTTTCATTCTTAATTTCCCCACAAAATCAAAATCAATTTGAGTCAACTTAAATATGAGAGACGCTAGTTGACAGGAGACAGAGGACTGACAGGAATTTGTTGATGATCTAAATTAAATCCCTTTTTAGTTTTTAGTTTAACCACAAAGATTTTGATTTCCTATTCCCCTGATTAATGAAATTCCTCCATCCAACTTCCTCATCCTTTTCTTACACACTTTAGCTGTTGACAATTTTTTCCCCCATTTCCTATCATCCTTCATTTCCGCTCAAACCCCATCCAATTTAAGGCGGGTGGCTCCCCAATACAAGTACCTACATAGTAAGTAGAAAGTCCTTGGTTTGAACTATATGGAATTTTGGATGAAAAGATTTTCTTTGGCTTCGACATATTGCAATCTTAATTCACAGGAAAAACCCCCTGAATGACGGGCTTCTTCAATGGCTACAGGAGTTTTTCTTTCCTGTAAATCCTGGAATTCAAATTAGATGCTCGAAACTCGATGGACACATAGTAAGACACTCTTGGAGTGTAGTGGAGCCTTCATAAACTATAAATGTGTGTATAATAAAGATATTTTTGACTGGGAGGTGCTCTTCCTTAGACAAATATCCGGGGAAGGCTTGTCTACCCTTCAGAGAAACTGCTTCTATAAACTTTGGGTTTTTGGATTCATCTATATTCAGAGGTTTTAAGAAAGTTTAGACACGTGTGTCTACTTGCACGCTTTCAAAACACTTGCAACATTAGATGGAAGTAAGTTTCTTACACTTACACAGTCAGTCACAGCACAGCCCATTGTGTCAATCCAGGATTGGAAATGTGTGCCCTCAGATACACACTTATTTATGTATGCTCTCACCTACATGGCCTAGTCTATGGTCTGATTTTTCCCATTCAGTGTCCCATCCATGCTTTCCAGAACAAAATAACAAGTCTCTCTAAGCTCAGAAAGGACTCAATGACATATTATACATATTTTTCAGACAGCGTCCAGACTAGACACTAGATTTGAACTTGTCCTTGTCATCTTGTCCCTCCTTTCACTGGATGCAAATTCAACGGCAAATTCAACAGCAAATTCAAAAAAAACTGTGAAGCAATGCTCAAGGAGTCTGGTGAGAGAGAGAGAGAGAGAGAGAGAGAGAGGAAGACAGAGACTTCAGTCTTTCAGGGTTGACTTGAATTTTCGGGACTCTGGGGAATAACTTGTGAAAGAAGGAGAAGAAATAGAAGAAGAAGACGAAGTTGGAGGAGAGAGGGGAAAAAAATCGAGCTATTTTAGGGACGTGTAAGTACAGAATTGAGTAAGATGCAACAGTTCCACATGAAATAACAACTATTATACATAGCAGTCCCATCCTACAGCGTCGAGATAGAGAGGTAACTAGATTGGGAGATGGGAGCGACATGGTCGGGCAATAGGGAGTGATAGGTGCGTAGCTAGTAGATGCTATTATTATAGCTCATATCTTTGAGCTAATGGTTCCTTACACTGTAGTTACTTTAGCTTATCTTACCAAAACCTATTTGTAACTCTAGCGTACCAGCATAGCACCAGGACCAGCAAGGAAGACGCAACCTTTCCATCCGCTCTCTCTCTCCCATTAACTGACAACCAAGGCAGGGAAAAAACTGCGGAACTCTCGTGTGGATGAGCCTCTCCCGCCTTCCTCCGATGGCTCCAGCACTGAGATCACTGAGAGAAGAAAATGTGCACTTATTCCGTTATTCCTCAAAGACTCGGAACATGCCACCTCGCCACCACACTACTCTGTGTCCGTCCAGCAGGTCCACGCTTCACATTAGTAATTCTTCTCAGTTCTTTCCCTCAACTAAACATTTTATCTTCTATATTTACATTCCACATATGAAGGCACCTACTGCATCTCTAGACGGTCCTTCACACATACATACCTACGTGATTCTGTTAGCCCAGTTGGCTAGGCTCTGCCTTTTTCAAAAATATGATCGTAATTTTCATCTCCCTCATTTCCTACATTCTCAGCATTATGTCTTTTATTTCCTCTTCTATCATTCCGCATCCTATTACATTGCCATCAAAAACCCATTTTGGGAGATGCCCCTCATATCCGTCAATCTATTTGGGAACTTTTTCTCTATGTATTTAGTCGCAGAATTGTAGAGCATGCTTCTCAAATAGGATTCAAATTTCTGGTAGCTCAACGCTCAATACCAGTAAATAAAATAACATCAAAATTCATCTATTTTGACGGAGAGCTGCTGTAAAACTTGGGGTTTTTTTGCCCATAGATATGTTTGGCAAATTTTTAGTTAACAGCAAGGCCTTTCACAAAGGCTATATGTATGAGGGTAAGCTCCATTTTATTAGTAGTAGGGGTAGTTGTAATCTCCTCACCTCAAATCTACATTTGCCCGAACAATGACAGAATAATGAGGGAAAGCCACCACTGTCAAATTATACACGAGAAACCTGCTGTTAGTATCGGTGGAGTTGGAAGATTATTGGGATGCCGGACTCCTCAAAGGATTTCATATCGTAGGTACTTACGAGTAATTTAGTAATTTCGTAATTTTGTAATTTTGTAATTTTGTAGGTGATCAATTTACAAATTCCCCTCGGGAGGTGTTACATATGTACACACTAAAAAGATTTGTCAGTCTCTAGGAAGCTTTTTGCACGCGCTAGTATGAACAAGAGCAACAACTAATGAACAGACTGAGCCAATATTAGTTCATTATATGTATACTATAGTTCATTATAGTATAAATATACAATCTATATAAAATCCCAAGTCAAATGATCAAAATAATTCTAGTCTATAGATAGAGTGCCAGGCCTTGAGTGAGTTTATGTGTAGAGAGACTCGTTATGTATGTATTAGGCCCTTTTACTTGGTGGCTCCCGTGTCTATGGGGCCACCGTTCTATTTGGTGAGTATTTCTGTATTTCTGTTGACAGTGGCGTTGGTACTTGGAGGGAAAATATGTATGGGGCATAGACAGGCATATGTGACGCATCTCCTCTCATCTCGTGCTCATCAATTACTCGTGGTGAGCATATATGGGGTGTCCTGCTCTTAGCATCACCACAAATGGAAAGGTTTACTTCCCCATTACAATCGCATTACTTGATTTGGGTGGAAAACTCGTGCCCTTTCTCCCTAATAGACTTGAGGCGAAGGGAAGTTGTACGATAATTTGTATTTGAACCCAATTCCGGCCAAAACTAAAATGATAAGATTGGAGTTTAATGGAAAGCTATACGGACAAGCTCTGGTTTTCTGCTTTGGAGAAAGCCCCAAGCGGATTTATCCAAAATGTAGCGTATTAACGATCAAATACACACACACACACACACTCACTCACTCACTCTTCTCCCTCCTACATAGGTACACACACTCACACTCACACTCACACGAATCTCGAAGTTGAGTGGAAGTTGAGCGTTCCACTACTGAATTGAACCTAATGTTTTCTCCCACCATCAAAGTATCTACAAGTCCACGGAAAATAAAATCATCCCTGTTAGAAGATGCGGTTTTACTCTCCCAATCCTATCTCATGCATGCATGTACGGAGACCGACCCACGGATAGGTTCTGTAGGGTTACGGTACACTACTGTCATGCCGTCGGTGAGCTTGACTTGGTTTCCTTTGATTTGGTCTGGTGGTCTAGTCTAGTTTCTTTGGTGGTCCGTTCAGACGAGTGCGAGTGGTAGAATTTTTTAGTTGATGCTATGCACATACATGTATGCCACTGCCTGCTGTATTGATTAAATTACATAGATATTATTTGAATTTGGCTGTAGGACTGTAAACTGTTTATGGTCATGGAAAGCTACAGCGTAGAAAGATCCGTTTAGGGATAGGAGTACACGTGGGTCTGGTCTGGTAACAAAAGTTACCCGAAATCGAAAAAGCAGAACAGAAGTAGAAGCCTTGGGACTATGGATAGCTGTGTAGCATACGCTAGCTAGCTAAGTCTAGTAATTATTGTAATTGTATTCTGATCAATTTTCTTAATTTTTTCCAAAATGAAAATAGCTATAGGTATAGCAGAGTGAAACTCACCCAAAAACTCGAGGAAAGTTAAACTTTGTATTTAAAAAAAACACAATACTGCTCCCGTGCCTCCAATTACTAGACAGAATGTTAATTATCTTATCTTCTAATTTGCTATTTGCCTTTCCCTTCCCTTACATTATAAAATTACAATGTGCCATCGGCATCGGCTCATAAAAATACCTCTCTAACTCTTTCTCCCAGAATTTCCGGGAATTTCTCAGGGGAAATTAATTAGGAAATAGGATGCGCCTAGAAGAAAAAGAAGAAGAAGAAGAGGAAGACGGAAAAGAGGAAGAAAGGGAAGGAGAGCAGGCAATGTGAGAAAGAATGGGATATGGTGAAAGAAACGGAAAGGCGCAAAGGATGTACATAAATTCATTGGGAAAACATAAACTACATTTCTTTATGTGTAAGATGCCTCGGCTGAGTCTGTAAAATGAGTGTTTGAGGAAAACAAAAACAGAAGCTATACTTTGTAATGGCATTCAATGGAGTCCCCAAGAAGTCTCTTAGTAATCTATTAGTTCCTGCTCCACAATTTCCACGTCGAAAATAAGCGCTTTCATGTCCCAGTCATAAGTATCGGGAAATCGGGACGGTGCATCCTCACAATTAGAATACCTACAGAGCCTCCGAAAACCCTAACCTCCGACCGAACCGTTTCCAACAACGTGGCTTCAGACACTTAAGCAGCAGAGCTACAGACGTTTCGCACAGCACATTTAGAAGTAATCACTTTATTTATGTGTGGCTATTAAAATGATTTTAACTGTTAAAAAAATGGGGAAATGTACATAATACTACCGATACTGACTACCTATCCACCTAGGTACCTTCGTCTTAAAGGGAAATAGCAGTGGATGTTTCCAATAATGCATGCCATGCATCTGGGGAACTGCACAACCAAAAACTATTAATTATAATGCAACAACTGAAACGTGAATGCAGTCTACTCCATGAGCTCCATGGCCATGGGTAAAAATGACTTACTAGTTAGTTGCACGTAGATACATACATAGTAGTTGAGGTAAATGCATGGGTGTACAGAATAGATGATTTTTTATTTCTTGAAAATATCTTAGAAAACCGTTGGAGAATTCAGGGCGGAAAGCTCAAAAGTACAACACCTTGGTTAAGCTTTTGTACATTTTATCCCTTTTCCCTGCAGTCTCACAAAATTATGTATTTCCCTTCGACTATATAGTCAGTCGAAATTGTACGGTATAGCAAATGGCACGTGCAAACGCTATTTCTCTCTTCGCTATCTGTCGCTGTAGCTATAGGAGGAAACCATGTTGCCAAAAAATAAAAACATGTGTGTGTGTGTGTGTGGGAGCTAAAAAAAACTACTATTACTCTAATTCGTTGTAGAGGAAACTTAATTGCTCTAACTTTGTTCAATGCCCGTATTTCACTATTTATATAGGAAGGCATCTACACAGTATACATATATCCCTATAAGATTCAAATTCAAAGATGCTTAATCCCACTCTCTACAGAAAGTGGAGGCAACAGCTCAGGAGATATTAAAAACTATACGACAGTAGCACCAACTCCAGTTCCAGAAGACGTAAATGTAGTGTGTAGACGCACTCTCATTACTGCTCCATGGAAAATGAACTTTGAAATGAAAATTTTTACGCTTGTAGGTTTCTCTCGGTATATTATGACTGACTATAGTGAGCATCTATACATCCCAGTATATCCCAGATCTCAGTTTTTTTTTCATACCAACTTGTCAACATTTGTGAAAAGTGACATAGTGCCGTCTCTCTCAGTTGGCAACTCCGACCGGCGGCGCCTCCAGCTCTATATAGCTCCACACTAAACCCAACTAAACCAACTCAATCCCTACGTGCAAGCAATTTGTGCACATTTACAAAAATACAAAGCAAGGTATGCACGTCAGCTTTTACACTGTATTCCTTAACATTTTTTCCCCTCTTTCTTTATTTCTTTTCCTTAGGACGTGTATTCTTATGTTTCCATACTGTTACTGTTTCCCCTTCGTTTTTTTGTGTGTGTGTCATTTCATTTCTCCAGTAAGTATATTAGACACTAGTGGAGTAGATAATAGACTACTGAAACAAGTTTAGAGAGAGAGAGAGAGACTGTCAGGGAAGTCTGTGTAGTAGTAGTAGTACTGGGTGCTGTTAAGCCTTAGAAAAGACAAAACAACGCAACGGTAACGGTTACGTGGTAGTTGGAGGGAATATAATTTAGCAATCCGTTCAACGGGCTGAACCTGACTTGAGACGTTGAGACAATTCCTTCAAGAATTTCCCCGTTAATCCCACATAAATCCAGGGTGCAGGACAGTTGACTCCCCGCTCCCTCACGTTCACTTCCTCCATCCAATATATTAGTGGAAAATACTTGAGATTAATTGTATGCCTCCAACATTGAATAAAATATCATGGAGGAAACCCTATAATTCTTCCACTCCACGCACACACACAACACACATCTCCACCATTCCACATTCCTTTGAGGCCTCAGGATATAACAACATCTCAACGGCCCTACTGCCTCCATACAAGTGTATACCCCACAAAGTTGAGGCTATATGAGCCCATGCATATAAATACACATATAGGGAAAGTCCCTTATAGCCACGGAATGATAGAATCTTTTTCCTTGACTTGGTGACATGACTTTTACTCTGTGATCTCAAACGTGTTGTCCGTGTCCAGTTGTAACTAACTAATCCACTTAACCAGAACTTGTACGTACAGGAGGCAATTCCTAGTCTTCTCATTTATCATTACTGTGTGAGGATTTAGTAAAACTAAAGCACCCGCAGAGGCAAAGGCAAAGGCACACAGGCAGAGAGGGAATGTGTGTGTGTGTGTGTGACTGTCTGTGTAAAAGCATTAATTTGACCTTAAGTAAAAATCATGAAATTTTCTCCGCTCCTTCCCTTTAATGTACCTGTCACGTCCCTTCCAACGGCACGCTCAGTCTTTTCCACATCCAGCATCGCTTACATTAGACAAGTAGCATGGGTACTATAGACTATAGGCTATAGGCATATAGGCCTCGAAAGCCAAGTCCATATTTTTCAATGAACAACAAAAGTTTATATAGGATAAAGTGCTTTCTTTCCTTCAACTGTTCCTCATTTAAAGTGTGAGATTTTCCTTCAGTCTTAAGGAGTAAAGAAGTATAGGTATGTATCTATAGTCTGGTATAGAGGGCTATATAGAGGGCTATGCTTGACAAAAAGACGGTTTCCTCTAATCGGCACGTGAATCTACACTTATCAATAAGACAATGTCTGTCGTATCTCGTTTGCTTTTATTACGAGTCACCAGCGCCTAGCAACATACATACAAGTAGTATACAAGCTCTAGCGTCGGCTCTAGCCCCTGCACTAACGATAAGTATTTTATTATTAAGAAATTTCTACTCACGTCAGCCCATATTAAGAAAAGTTGATTTTTTTTATAGCATTATACCAACGGAACACAAGCCATTCATCGTTTGGGTGGAGCTTTTAAACTGTCTTACCGATTTGTCATTTTGCCACATCACATCCAAACCTTCCGGTCCAGTGCCTTCATATTCCTGCACTACCACCACCACCACCACCACCGCGTCCACGTCGAGAACGAGTCTTTGCCTCTACTTCTACTTAATAGTTTCATGACGGTGACGTTACGTCTTTCAGTCAGTCTCTCACTTGTCATCTGATATTACTATACTGTGGCTTGAGTGCCTATACCTACTACCTCCATATGCACAGACCGATACAAATATGCACTTAAAGACGGTAGATTAAAACAAATATGCTGTACAGCAAAGCTCCGTTATGGAACAATTGTCTACATGCTACGCAAGTTTTTTTTTTTTTTTAAATATCCAAGTAAAAATAAACATGGAATGATACCCTATGCACAAATTACGTAACCATCTCACTTATTTCCCATCATTTTGCTGTATGTATGCGACTGCAGAGATAGAAATGCCTAAATTGGAAACGTTGGAGTGCTGGCTATAGCAATGCACATTGTGTGAAATGATTCTCTTGTGACTGGGATACAGCACACAGTATTATCTATAGGAGGCCCACAAAAGAAATATTATTATTAGTATTAGTATTAGCGGAAACTCCGCTGTCTGTCTGATTATGCAAATGTTGCATTTATACACATTTGAACTAAAAGGTCTCGTCTCGCTTTATTTCTACGATTACAATAATACACACATGAATGTTGTTATTAAATGGAACAGTGCAGTGATGAGAGATATAAATGAAGACATAGACCGAGCCTAGCTTTAGAATTGGGTTCCCAACGTTACTCTAAGCGTACATATTATGCATCTGTACGCTTTCAAGCCTATCTTTATTTCACGTTGTTTTCTCCTTTAATCGTGAGTGGAAATACCAGAGAGTACAGCAAAGGATTTTTATGCATGTGGAGCCTCGCAAATATGACGTAGAATAGATTTTAAATAAAGGGAAAAAAATGAAAATAATGTTCAGAAAGAGTGTAAAAATAGTAAGAAAAAGTCACTTCTATGAGATGAGACGTGAAAGGATCCTAAACAAAACTGTGCTTTGCTATGTATATCCGCACCGTATATTTATTATACGTGGCTATACCTATAGTAAAAAAAAAGTCAACCTGCGTGCCTGCCTGCCTGCCAGTCTGCCGACGAGGACGAGGACGGCCACTTCGCTCATTGTGTATGCATGGATTTTCATTCACGTACTCTACTTACGGTGTTAATGCGGCTTGTATGTATGCAATATCGTTTTATGACCCTGCCCTCCCTGCCACACTCCTTTTATAGTTCAAATAACTATTTGGTGAAAAATCATCAGGAATTGGCCAGCTCCATATGCTCCCAAGGAAGGAAGGGGCCACAAAAACAAAAACAAGTAAAAACAGAAGGAAACAATATTATAGAGAGAGCCAGCGACGGAGTGAAACACACACACACACACAGAATCAAGAAACATGGAATAATGGAAAATAGGGATTCACCATATACAAAACCAGGGAGGTTTCAAAGACCATCAAAATACTAATACTGGAGCTCTCTTTAAAGCTCAGCTGTAATTTAAAGGGAATTGTTGGAAGCATTTATTTTACTTTAGATTCAACAAAACTTCCACTTTCCAGAGCTTCAGAGCTCCATATAGCTCCAACTTGACAAATGTATGTTGCTGTAGCGAAGCTTAAAGAGGCATTCTGGGGTCTCTCCGTACACACACACCTAAATTTATTCACGCAATGACAAGCCGCTATGTTCACAGATTACATTTATACAATTGACCCATGGAGTGGAAGTACTACGTACAACGTACAAGTGGCACACTGATATCTAACATCTTTCCCTATAATTTTCAACCGGTGGTCTCACACACACACACACACAATCTTCCAATGCGTCCAAAAACGAACAACAACAACAACTACTAAAAGCAACTAAACTGCTTTTTCATGCATTACTTGTTCGCTCCAGTACAATTCCTTCCCATATGTATATACATATAGCGAATTACGTTGTACCAAGAATGGTGGAGGCCACATAGTTCTACATCTCTGAAGATGGTCTGGGCTGGTCCTCTTGTGACCTACGACATGTTCTGAATGCCATGGCCATCACTTCCCCTTGTCAACTGGAGAATACAGAAACACTTTGCATACGCTACACACACACACATTCGCTGAATTAACTTGCGTCTCACCGCTCACACTCACTAGTTATAGGCTCAACGAAGGAGGAGGCAGTAAAGTACACTTTAATACATGTATGAGACCATCTCTATGTGTAAGTTCAAGGGGCCTTTTATTTCTGCCCCCACAGAAAAATCGAGGAGATGCAATTACCTATCTTGTTTTTAATTTTCGTTCAAAATTGGTAAAAACTGTATTTTGAAAATACTAGTTTTATACCTCCTTTTTTTAAAGGGATAAGAATAAAATTTGGCCTTTCTAACTGTAAGTTGATTTGCTATAGCCAAAGCTCCACGTCAAAATTGCAAGGCCCCCTCAAAATTCCCAGAGATAAAGAATAACGTAGCCCAGCCCCAGGAAGACAGAAGAGGCAGACACACTGTTGACTGTTACAACGTGTCATTTCCACATATCACACGGCACGACCCAATATACATACTTTATTTTCATGTTCCGGAGAAGCCTAGGCCCACTCATAGGTATGGTATGCATGTAGCAGTGCAATAAAGACATTCTCGCCTCTTTTTTTCCTTCCCATCCCATCCCATCGCATCGCATCCCTGGAAACGCAAACGGAGAAGAGCGATCTGTTTTCTCGAATATTTGACGAACCTGACTTAAGAGAAGGGCACGTTTCCACTTTTCTCAGACGCGACTGGGGATGAGTAAGTGGAGAGCGGAGGAGGGGGCGTAGAAGGGAGGGGGGAACCTTCCTGGAGGGGGGAAGTGAATGCTAAAGACAAGGAAAAAGTTTTCCATGGCATTATCAGCTTGTCGTTTACATTTATTCCCTCACAACTGTACGTATATGTACACAGAGAGGGCCGTCTACGACGAAAGGACGGACAGAGAGAGAGAAAGAGAGTGGCAGGGAAAACGAAATAGAGAAACTCTAATCATAGTTTCATTTGAGGGCAATGTCAAATCACTACCAGCAATCAAGGAGTATACATTAAAGTTGAAGATACTCTTCACTCTGCAATATTCATCAAAAAAGTTTAAAACATGGTCTTTCACGAGCCCCGAACGCACATCTTTATGAGCACGCTTCTTCTCTCTGTCTCTCTCTCTCTCTACATACCCACACCAACTTTACTGGAGGCACTGGGAAGATATGAGAAAATTCCTTAATATTCCATAAGCCACGGGCTCCCTCATTGGACCGACCAACTCGGAAAAACTAGAACCAGAGCTACGCTATGCTAGGGTATACGCAATAAGGGAACAGAGGACCAGCATTGGAATTTTTGGAAGTGCGGCACACAGAATAATACGGATAGAAAGACCCTTGTTTCGAGCCCAAGTAATATCAGACGGCCATAGAAACTATTACAGCCCTTCTCTCCCTAAACTGTTAAGACTTGTTATACTCTCATTATTCTCATTCATTCCTACGCAAAATGTCTTGTCCGTCCACAATTCCCTCAGATGCATACTTAATAGTCATTGGATTTAATGTATTATTTTTATTCACATGTTTCCGGGGTTCTGACTATAGTGTAGTGAGGCTCTGAAATATTTCATTGTGAATTTGCTAAATTTCTCTCTTATTTAGTCTCCCTTGCTTTCCTTGGACTGTTATTCCGTCGACGTTGTTGTTGGCGTTACTTCCTCCCAGCAGCGCAGTGTCCCAAGTCCCAGCATAACCGAAGAAGAAAAAAAATCATTTTAAAATGCAAATGCTAATACTTTGGGCTCTTTGTATTCATCGAGCTTACGTAGGTATGCATACATATATGTAGAGTGTAACGCTTGACAGAGGAAATGCCAAGTGTCAAATGCCCTGCCATGCCACCGACACGTCAATACCAATTACCATGACGAGGAGCCAAAAGCAATTCTCACTCTCTTCCGTCTCCCAATGCAATGCAATGCTCAAGTCCACATGATCTGTACTCTCCTACTTTGAAAATATGCAAAGTTTTTCGAGTGAATGCCCACTATCTCCCCTATACACTCAGTATTACTCAGTATTCAACGTAGGTAGCCCTTCCATAATAATTCTAATAATAATATTATTATTAGAATTATATAACCATAACCCTAGACTAGCTATTAGTACTAGGGACAGAGTCACATCATAGGATTTGAATAATAATAAAACAAATTACAGCTAGAGTACTTATATGTACCTACATAGAGCTACGACGGTAGAGTAATGGCCACACCCTGGCAGTATACATATAAATCGTCGGTTAAGAGGGAAAATGATTTACGAATGCTATGTGTGATACATTTTGGTTCTGAAAAAAAGTGAGTAATCTAATATATTTGTAATTATAATTCAGACGATAATTTACTGTAAGATGCTTCTCGCCTCTGCTCTGCTCTGCTACCTGAAGATGATGAGTACGGACTACGGACAAGTCTAAAGTTCTATGTAAGGTATATCTAAACATTAACTATGAGCAATTTCACACACTTACTCACATAGGTAATATGTGTAGTAATAAGGAAATAATAAATATCTGTCTTCTGTCTTACGATGCGCAATGTAAATAACGTCATCAGACAAGAAACTCATAAATACCATTCATTTGCATAGAGGGAACTTGGAAGTTCGTTCCGTTTCAAGATTAAATTATTTTATTGTACACAGAGAATAGAGTACATGGGCTCTGCCTACTAGTTGCAGAAGGCAAAACCACCTTACCTCACTACTCAGTTATTATCTAGTATTAAAGTTTACATTACCGTGTGTGTACGTGTGTGACAGGTCTCTCTCTCTCTGCCTTACTACTTACTACTACCAACTGGCTGGGAGGCAGAATAGAAGTAGTTACGTATGTATCTCCCTCATCTACAAAGATTTTATACTACGGTCTACTATGTACATACTATACTGTATGCCTAAGCCAAAGCGAAATCCAATGCCGGGATGTCCGTCCATTTACCTAACAGTATTTCAACTCCTCAACGGCTCTCTAATCGTGACCATCATTATTATTTTCACAGGCCAAGTAATTGTCTTACGTAATCTTTCCCTCAGTCGACCGACAAGTGTAATTTTAATTTCCAAGACAGGACAGGAGACAGGACAGGACAAAGGGAGTGTAAATATCAGACAGCAAAGCTCACCGTGCTTGCTTTCAGGGGAACAATTTACAAATCAAAACTACCTGTCAAGCAAAACACAGACAGTCTACACAGACCGAACCGGCACTGCACTGACTATGTACATACATACATACTTTAATGTAGTTTGCCCTCCAAGCAGTAAATCTGACAATTCACAGAGATGGCGGAAATCAAAGGGAAAATGCGTAGGGTCTTCCTCTTATTCAAAAGACAAGGACCAGGACGGATCTTTACATGACAGACAAAAGCGTTCAGGTTGAGACGAGCCGTACATGCCTAACACCACCACCACCACAGCAGTTCAAATCTATCTCGAAAATTGTAGCTCTGAAGCACTGGAAGCATTTGATTCTCAAAGTCAAGTCTTAACCCTTATTACTCCCTTTCATGTTCATGTCTTGAGTGCGTCTTCCTTTCCTTTGGAGAAGGAGTATTGGCGTGTGTGCCGTTGAAAACAAGTGATTGTGAGAGAGTCAAAAAAAGATATATAAATTCTTTTTGTCTTCTGAGAAAATGTACGGTCGCTTTTCTAGCATGTCGGCTGTAAAATATTTTTATATACTGAATTCATTTATCACAAACTAACATTGGCATTTGGCATTTTTTTTTCTCCCCGTGTGTGTTTGAACGGATACTCTTGGAGCATGCTATGAGATATGCTCACTAGTCACAGTAGACTTTTATAACTTGAAATATGTATCAAGTTCACAGTCTCTCTCTCTCGGTCTTTGCACACTCTGTCTGTCTGTCTGTCTGCACGTAGGTATGTAGGAGTGTATAGTAGCATGTGACAACTCCCATTACACATACCTGAGTTTCTCAGCCATTACCTGTGGAATAATGATGCTCTTAGTGGGGGCATGTCCCTCTGTAGCTAGGTATGTATGTAGCTCCCATATCTCTGAACACCTCAACTCAATCCCCATCAACTGACATTGAACAATAAAGATGGAAAGATTGTAGAGTTTTTGTTATTTCTTTGGAAATCGAAGTATTAAATTCCAGTCTTGTTTGTTTCCTTCCACCATGTATGTTTGCAGATTGTCAGAGTGGGGGGTTCTATGTGCCTATGTAGGTACATATGAGTTTGAATTCCACGCATATAAATATCTTTATCAGTTGTAGCTCTATCTTTACCCCTTATCTTGCTACCTATCTATCTATATACTATAGATACACGTAACCAGTCCTATCCATGACAGGACTATATAGGCAACTATACGGCTATAACTCTCAAGAAGGATCGAATGTCTGTCATAAAACTTAAAGCGTTGATGTCAACTATTATTAGAGACTATTATTACTCAAACTTCATGGGATTTTATGGGTGTACATATTTCATTTTAAAATTAATGAATCATTCCATGTATGTAGGTACATGTACTCCTCAACTACATACATAATACTAATCACGGGTGAAAAATAAATAAATTATAATGATGTGATAGCACGTGTCTGCCTCCCTCGTAACTTTTTCAACTCATCATCATCTCTCTCTCTCTCTCTAAACAAGGATAATAATTATGATTATGATTACAAAGGTAAATGTAGAGCCATTCCATCCTGGCTTTGATTGTACAGTAGAGTGGCTGATGCTTCTATCCTTTGGGTTACAGCGTAATTATTATTATTATTACTATGACTACAGTACTACTGTACCTTTATAAATGACGCAATAATAATCATCGCATAATAGTGTACGTCCTGAGCATGTATGTATGTAATGTAATCGGTGAGCTTTTTGTCTGTCCGCAACTGTAACGAGCTTAGATTGGTGTAATAATACTTAATGTCCATAATGCCCATAGGTACTTTGTATAGAGCTGCTTGGACGCCACATCTTTTATAAATCGTCCCTCTGGAGACGGGCGTAAAAGCTTACATTTGTATTATGCATATATATGTATGTAGATACCTACAGTACTAAAGTATTGTTCCATATTTATTCCTTGCCCATATGTATCAGTAGCACTGTAAAGAAAATGGAGATTTTGCAAAAAATTTCCTCCGGATGTGTATGGGGTATGGGTGCTTCATTTGTTATGGATTTGAATAAAAGAAATAATCGACTCAAGGGATACATGGAATCTCGGGGAAAAAAATAATAATAAATAAAAAAATATAGGTATATAACAAAATCTATAAAAAATAAAAGGAATGATCATAACTGAACAAACGACTTGGTATGTAGGGAAAACTTTGTCAAAGAATTTGTTAAATGAAATCCATGACAGACGAAAGACCAGAGCCATACAGTTCCAATGGCAGAGCCATGTAGACCATAGACACATGGAAATAGAAACAGAAGGATCTCACAGCGCATATTTTCCATTCAGTAACAAGTATAAAAGTTAATAAAAATTCTCTTTGAGTTTTCTGAATCATGGGATTTTCTGTCTCGATTCTATCTACTCCATGTTTTGCTTCTTTTGGGCTGCTCTTCTTCCGTTCAGCTTTTTTTTCGAAGCTCCAATGAGATCGTATATGGACTGTGTGGAGCCTGACTAGTCGACAAAATCTTGGGCCCTACTTGAATAATAATATCTCCCAGTGCTATATGTACCTACATACATTTCATTGGTACTCTGCCGTCCCAATTCCCGTCGCCAGCCCCATTGCCAATTCGCTACAGATATTCTAACGCGGTCTCTCTTATTTGGGTAGTAATAGTAATAGTAATAGCAATAGTGATTGTAGTACAGATAGTACTGATAATAGTATCGAAGATAGTAGAAGCCTTTAAAAATCTCCTGGAACTCCCTACTCAGCAACTTTTTGAATTCTTACTTGACTTCATACGTTTTTGATTTTTTTTTCTTCTTTTGGCAAGACAATAATTTCATTGGGAAAATCTCTGAGCATGTTTAGGTTAAGGAATTCAAAGCGCTTCCGTTTACCTTTCAACCTTATTTGATTTTCTCTATCAGTAAACTGTGGAGACAATACAGAATTTTTCAAATTCTTTATACCCTCCAGCCCATAAGTCGTATCGATTTTCCCCTTCATTTCAGATGAGACTAGGATAGGGATAGGAGCAAAGCTCACAACTTTAACCATAATTTTGAATAAAGGCTAACTAGTAAGAACAATATACACAAGATTGAAATAATAATTATTGCAAGATCGAATATTCGACGGAAAACCACAAAATGACAGCTACAATGATGCGTTGGTCTGGCACACAAAGCATTCATTGTATTATATTGCCGTCGACTGTAGCACTGTATGTACCTTACATAGACTCTGCGTTCAGTAAATTATATAGTTTTTTAAATTGAGGGGGGAAAACATGCTATCCATTTCCCTAGTCGTTAGAAGAATATTATGTGATTTCTTACACGCACTGTCTAGTGTCTAGTAAAAGGTAAATCGTCTACTATAAAAACTGATAGGGGTATAGGCACCTTCAAGAGCTATATAGTTCCCTATATCTCCTCGAGATGCTCTCGTTGATTACTATTCGCCTTATGTAATGTATATTAGGTATACTCTGTGTTGGCTTTAGTTTTGGCTTCGTTTCCAGCCTATGACGACTATATTAGTGGGCTCGTCTACTACTTTGACTTGAACTTGAAACTTTGATGGAGACAAGAGAGAGAGAGAGAGAGAGAGAGAAGAATCATAGGATCGCAGAAAATATTGTTTTTGCATGAGAGGGAAGGGATTCTTGAGTAATTTCCTCGAGTGAATAAGGAAAACCCATGAATTTCATTTTGAGGAGATGCTGTAGTGTGTGGCATGGCAGATCCAGTGAGTAAATATAATATAGTGCTATACTTTGACTTGGGCTTTGCTTTGGCACAGCCTTTCCCTCTGCCACTACTAAATACATACATGTCTGGATCATCATTCTCTGATTCTGATTCTGTGGTGGACCATACAACCACAAAAGTTTCAGTCTACCTCAGTCAAGTCAGATACATACATAGCTATACCTCTTACTTAATACTTTTAGTCTTACTCTCACGCTGTTACTTACTCTGTGTGTCTGTCTCTACCTACCTCTTAAACCCTAAACCATCAGCATAGGCATAAGCAGAGTCAAGGTACACTAGAAAAATATTTTTGCAAAGAGCTCGTAACACATTCACATAATTATACACATGTTTAATTCATCTCTATCCAGTGACGACTGACTCCAGAAACTTGAGATGATGATATCTGAGAAAGCTTTGAAGACAAACTCCAACTATTCATCACACACTCACACACTCACTCACACACTCACACACACAAAGTCACAGAGAAAAAACGAAAGAGGATTTTCTTTCAGCACCAACCACCAACCACCAACCAACCGGCTCAACAGAGAGTTCATGGAAGGAAATCTTGACGGCATGCCATAATATGTATGTACAATGTACAATACAAAATTGTACATGGGAGATAAGCTTTGTTCGTCCTTTAGTGGAAGTTTCAGTGGAAGTTACAACTCCCAGGTAGTTGACAGTATCTCTCTCTCTCTCTGTCTCTGTCTTTGGAAGGCAAAATATTCATATGACAGGAAGCTTTTACTCCTTTTAGAAATTACCTCGTGAATTTCTACGAAAAAACAATTACTTTTTATAAAAATAAGAAAAAAAGAAGCACATCAAATTTTACTGAGTAAATTACTGTACTGTGGGCTGAGTGCATGTCAAACTGGGCAATTTAACCACAATTTAAGGATTTAAGGAGCCCAGAGCAACTCCTCCTGGAGTAAAAATAGGTCCTTGGAAAGTGAAAATTTTGTATAATTTATATTTTATATAAGATGTTATACAGGGCTAGTAGATCTGTGCACATAAATTGAGGAAGACGGATAATGTGATGGAAGACGAGCAGTTTCTTTGTAGAGCCTCCCTGACTCCGCTTATCATTCTGCCGCCTTCTGGCCCGTCTTCATTTATTTTTAGCTCCCTCTCTTTCTCTCTCTCTCTCAAAAACTCTGTGAAAAAGTAGTACAATGGCTCCGATTTTTATATTAAAGTGAGAATTCCTTCCTACAAAATAAATTTGTCCATCCTACTACCCTACTATTCATCTCATCATCCCATCGCGAGCATCGTCAGCTAATCTTATCACTTCTTCGGAATTTCCCCCATTTGCTACCCCAATTTGACTCTGCATACTCTGAGCCATTGCATTGTAATTATACGAGTACGAATTTTATAATGCCATTTCCAATCATTTTAAATAATTCCCCTGGCACTGACAGTAAGACCAGTACACTAGTACGAAATAGCAAATAAATTAGGCTAATTTCAATAAAATCATAGAATCAACAAAGGCTAGCGAATAAAAACATGATAATATTTCTTTAAAGGATGAAAGCACAGGGAATGTAAATAGGAACAAGACAGATCAAAGAAATATCTGAAGCTATTCAGATAATTCAGAGAGTTCAGTGATAGCCGTATGAATCAAATTCAAATTACTTCTTTACTAAAAGCCCCAAATTATTATCGTTTATTTATGTTGACAGTACAGAAATTCAAACTTTGATTTTGAGTTTGGAATGAATTCAAAGAAAATACGAAGTAAATACTGAAATGCATAATATATTATAACCTAGCATGTTTTTCAATTTCATTGAACACAGTTTGGCAAAGGCGGTAGGAAATGTCTATATTATCATACAAAATAATAGTAAATTGGAAATCTGAACATACGCGGGATTTTTCGATGAGTTGAACAAACTTTTCAAAACAAAAAAAAAATGTTGAAAAGATTAAACTTTGTTATTGCTTCAAACATTTGGCTATACATACACATATACTCAGGCGTATATCAAAGGGAGGACTGACTATTTATGCCTTATGCTCGTAGAAAACAAATATTTAAAAGCTATACAGAGCAGAGCATATATTGACATTATATGCGGGTGTGTAGTATGTGCCTTTATACCGTACAAGTGTAAACGCCGGAAAGTCAAAGGAAGTCAATTTGATTATCATCTTATTTTTCTGCAAGAGTACAAAAATGATGCTGCAACGACTTCCTTTTTCCAGACTCGGCATGTTATCTTGACATTTTTTTTTCAAACTTCTTTCACATACCAAACCGACATTGCTATGTAGCCCACACTGCATAGCTATAGATGCCTATATACATATACAAATGTGTAGGGCCTATAGTCCATTATTTGAATTTGTCTATCCCACAATCATAGATTGAAAGTTCCATCATCAACAGATACAAATCAACTCATACATTTTTATTTCATTTATTGCCATAGCTTCACATTCCCAATGCAGTAGAGCACCGCGTACCGCCAACGAACGAACGAACCCAACCAGCTGAGGTTAGCTTTAAGCCCAGCTTAGTCGTCACATTCTTTTGCATCTAGATTTTTATTGTCATTTCAAAGGAGATACATGACGGTGGTGGGGAGGGACACGTATTTATCTTCCCTTGTTGTAATGGAATGGAACGCCGAACGGGAGCTCACCAGATCCACACTACTACTACTATACTGCAGTGAATTCAAACACACACACACTATCACACAGGATATTTATCTTGAGCTTCAAACCTTCCTCCAAAATCCATTATTCTCTTCACAGTCAGTCAGATTATCCGAAGCAGAATCAGAATCAAACTGAGAGAATCAGCGAAAAATGAGAATAAAAAATAATATACCACGAAAATAACAAAACAAGCACTTGTTTTTCTTTGTGTGTTTATATGAGGAGGATGCTTCAGTGGGCTTCAACCATGAATCTCTAGTACGATGAGTCTATACCCTCATAGTAGGTATACATACTATAGCTATATGGCTCACAATGACTTTTTAATGTCTTGAACTTCAAGGTTCCCTCAAAGTTATTTTAAGTATTCCAATTCCATAGCTATAGATAAAAGACCAACCAACCCCAGAGTCGACAAACCAAGTCTGATAATATATATTTAATTCACCAATTCCCACTTTCATTTGATCAACCACGATTACCTACACAGAGTCAGATATGAGCACTTTGTCTGTCCCACTGCCGACGGTTGAATTTTTCCTAGGAATTTAATGGTTATTTTATTTCTTGAATTTTTTATACCATCACCCCCCAAAAAATGGGAATTCAGACAGCAGATACGAAAGCTACCCATGCACCTACGTGGTTGGTACATATGTATGTATATGTACATACTCGAGTATCCATGTACTGGAATGATGCAACCGAAAAAAAAACGGCACTACATATACATATGTATATACTCAAGACCTGTCAAGGTTTAAGAAGTTGAACGTTGTGCTGGGTCGTGGTTTGTATGTATGTAGCCCATGAGAAGATGGTAGATACTACGTAAGTATAGCTAGTTTATAAATTTGATTCATTTGCAGACGGAGTCTCAAGTGAGACTGTAACATGGGCATCATCGGCATGCATGAGCATGAGCATGGTGATCGCGGGTGTTGATACTATGGTTGAGATCACAATCTAAATTACAATTTAAATACAAGGCGTCACTTAAATCAAACTTGAACGACTCAAGCTACGGGGGCAAAATGTCGGAATTTGGACTCGTAACATTTAAACTTTAAAACGACGCTCCTTAGCTCGTTTAAAGACTGGAAAATCCTTTTGAAATGAACATTGCGCATTGCTTGGGTATAACATATGTATACATACATAGGGCTGGAATTGGAACTGAAATTGAAATGAGGTTTTACTCTGTAATTCTGTATTCTATATTGCTATGAAGCAAAACTTGTAAACTTGTTAAAAAATTATGTGCAGAGAGAGTAGCAAGCACAGTGCAGTGGAGTTTGCTTCGTGCTCTCAGTTCTCAGTTTCAGTTGAATCACGAAAAGAAAAGCTCTGGAAAGCCTTCTATTCTGACGACTGAAGGAGTGAAACAGGAAAATAAAGGATCTCAGACGAAAACAACTGACCTTCACTCACCATCACCATTCGTCAGCGTTCCTTCAGTCTTTCAGCCTCTCGCTTCTCGCAGTTCTTGGTTCTGGTTCTGCTGCTCTCAGCAATTTTCTATTTTAAATATTTTTTTTTAACCGCGAGTACACTAGCGTAAGATCCACAGAATCCTCAGAGCATGTCAGAAAACTGAGATAAGTATTATATTGCTCTCCCAGTACGTACAGTATACGTCTGAACAGTATATTATGTATCAGCTACATCCTAGTGCATACCCATGCATTTATATTTCAAGTAATGTTGACATTGACACAGCAATTTTTAAACTGCTGGACAAGAAGTGAGCTCATGTGGGACTTCACATTAAACGGTACAAGCCTTGCACACATCTCTTTGAATTTTTAAAGTTTAAATTTTATCCTCAACATTCCCAAAGCCCCAACGTCCCAGCCTTCCCCTATTACTATTTCTACTTCGCACTCTTTTTATTTCATGGGCTTTTTTCTCCCAGCCACTACAGATTGTAGTTTCTATAATTTATAATTTAGGAATTTTTTCATGGAGGTATATATATACCTATTACCAGGCTATTCGTATGAAGAAGTATTCAGATAGGAAATTCAGTGGTGTCTATCAGTCAGTACAGTACAGTGCAGTGCAGTGCATTGTACGGACAAGTATTTGAATTTGAAGATGCTCTCAGCTCATATGAGGGACAGTCGCTGTAAAAGACATTGCCGTGTTCTATCTTTTCTACTCGTTCTATGGAAGTATTTAGATTTAAAGAGAAGTCTTCAACATCCTCTATTCCCCACAGTGTGATGGTTAGGAGGGGAATGACAGCGGCAACGGCCCCAAGTCTCTCTGTCGCCTCCATTTCCTTCACTCCTCCACATCCTCCTCATGAGAGACAGAAGAAGAAGAAGAGGAAGAAGAAGAGGCAGAAGAAGATGAAGGAAGGAGCATAAATATTAAATTCATTTCTTGAAACATAGAAACCGAAATAAAGGAGATATGGATGCCATTCCTATTGCCATTCCTTACACTTTACACTTTTCTCAATGTGTATATATCTCACTCACTCCTTTTCTGTCTCTCTTTTGACTTCCATTCTCAAAAGAGGTCTAAGAAGAAGAAGAACATGTCCGATATGTACGCATTTAGATGGATCGCATTTGAGCCTCACTATACATAGCTGGAGATGCTCAAGTAGTGATAATATTCATAAAAATCCACAGGAGGAACAAAAATGAGGTGACGTTTATTGCTCAAGTTAGAAGATTCTTGTACCTCTTGACTCCTCAGTCTTAAGTCTTGAGCTATGCATTCACAGACATTTTATCAACCTGCATAGCATTCCACGGACGTGCATAATACACACATACATAGTACGTACCCAATCCTATATGTATATAGGTACATATGCAGTGCTTTGAATCTTGAATCGGTTTGTTTGGTTCGTAGGAAAAAAAGGTAAGATGCCAAAATACAGAGCTAGACGAGAGGAGAACCACAAGAGAAACCGAAGAGAAGAGGGAAATGCATGGAAGGAGCCCTTTTCCTATGTATTTCTAAGCCATGTGTTATACTGTATACTGTCTGCAATGTTGAACTTGATTCTTGAGCTATAACTATGTATATGTATACTGTGAAGATATATCTGCAATTTTGTATTCGTTTTGCTTTAACTATCCTTCTGCCTAAGGCAACAATTTCAGCCCATGTGGACGGTATAGCTCTAGCCCTGTGCTATGCTTATGATATTAGTAGGCATTTTGACTATACTTTTTAACATCTTACATCATGTGTTTCAATTTCCATTGCTCCTGGCACACATGGTGGATTTTTTCGACTATGATGTATCATCCATCCGTATAGGTAAGTTAGCTGGAATGTATTTCAATTTACAATATTGTCGATCAAAGGATGATGTCTGTGGCTAGTTTTGATACTGGAGTCCATTGAAACCTGTTTTAAAGTTTCAATCTTGCTTCTTTTTTTCATTCTAGGATGGACGATTCCATACTAACACCAATATAATGCCATAGAATCCAATCTAATACAATGGAGGACAATGCAATGTACAATACATTATACAATGTATGGGCTGTGTCATGATTTGGATTATGATTATGAGTTGTATGATTTAAAAATCGTATAGCTACCGCTACCACAGCACAGACTGCAAGCCTATGATCCAGAAGAACGAGAAACTCCCTTTGCGATCAGGATCAGAAGCAGGAGCAACGGCAGCAGCCATGAAATGGAAAAGTGTCAGTGGTCTTGGCTTTGGTTTAGTAATTGAAGTGCTGCGTACAATTAATTTATGCAGGGCATAAACTACCTGTGCACTGATAGACGAGCCTATAGGCATATAGCCAGGTGCCTATAGTGCAGTGCAGAGTTCAAAGCAGAAGCCTCCCTATTTTTTCCTATCGTCTCATCCTGTCTGTTGAATATTCAATTGAGGCTCATATGTAAAGTGCATCTATTATTAACATGCAAAAAAGAAAACATCCATATCTCGCCCATCAAAGATGTAGACTGGGACGTTGCGTTATGTTTTGTTGCGTTGGAAAGGAAGGCCTCGTCCATCATCATACATTTTCCCTTCGCATTCACACTTGATATCACACGCATGCAAATCCCATTCCTTTGCACTTGATCTTCACATTTTACTCTTCTTCCCTGTCTCCCTTCATCTTCTTCGTTTTTTTTGTCAGAAACATTCTGAGAGGGAATTTAAACGTGGAGGTAGGTAGCCCAGTGTAGTGTTCCCCTGTCTCGTCGGTCGCCTGTCAATTGTGTCTGTGTGTGTTCGTACTGGAAATATCTTTATGTATGAGTATAGTGTAGGTACTAGGAGTATACCTATACCTATACCGATGCGATATATACATAGATTCATAGATACTTACAATCTGATCCATTCTGTAAAATCTTTTTGAACTACCACTGGAGCCTCAGATATAAAAATGTAAAGCTGTCACGGACAGTCAGAATTGCAACTCGTGAATCTTTCCGTTTCAGTTTGGATTTGAAACATTCGTTTATTACTATGGCAGCTACGTGCAATGCATCAGCTCCTGTATTTTACACACAAAATATGTCTCTTCTTTCTATGTAGACTGTGACTGTACTCTACTCGACTGTGCTGTACTGACTGAACTGTATATGAACATACAACATAGACTGACGCATATGGCTCTTCGTTAAACCCATGGAGTTGAAATTCAAAATCTAATCCGAGAATGAAATGCTATTTTCGATACACACATAACAACTTAAGCGAGTCTATTCAGGAAAACACGTCCTCACTTCAGCACCAGTCCCTGTACTAGAGTGCCAGTTCCACGGCAACGACTACGGCAACGGCAGTACTGCAGAACCACCACCAGCAGGTGTAATAAGAAGAAGCTCTGCCGACGAAAAAAAAATTTGGTAAATTTTCCCCTTTTCCACGGAAAGCATGGCCCTTCGTAATGCCAAAGAAGAGATCCCTGATTTTGTCGAAACTTTATCTAATGGATGGGATCAAAGATACAGAAGAATATTCTAGGAAATCAAAAGCCCCTCTCACTCTCAAAAATACTTTATAGATTTGAGCGAATGGATTTCCAATGGAACTTTTATACAACCAACGACCTTACCTATATATCAATTTTCCAACACAGATGCCCGCCCGCCCGCCACCACGCACTTTCCCTTTCTTTCCCAATATTTCCCTTGCCATTTCCCCTCGGCACTTATAGAACTTTGGACTTTGGGCATTGGAGATTCCTTTTTACCTTCCCTTTGGCTCCCAGCAGCCAGCCGTGAGGAGAGTTAGTCTACGAAACCTTATGCCCCTTGTTACTGTAATTCCAATTGGGACAAATCCAAAGGAGAAGAAAACAAAATGCGTTTTATTATAAAAAAAAAATGAAAGGGGAAAAATGGAAAAGGAGACAGAAAATACTCTCATCAAAATTTCATTTTATTTCATTTTCATTTTTTCTTTGTTCATTCTGTCACACACCAAAACACTGTGTGTGTGTGACTCCATATATACTATTTTATTTTTATTGTTCGTATCTGTCAATAGCTACAGTCTACATACACCGGTACTGGCAGTCGTGGTACGCTATGGCAAGACACTAAAGAGAAAAAGTTTCGCCTTTAGACCAAAAAAAAATAATACATACGTATACAAATGCCCTCGTAAAATTTAGTACGAACAGAGAAGTACATACATACAGTCATTTCAATTCTGTTTTGATTTGAGTGCTTCCGGAAAAATGTTCTGCGAAAAGAGAAGAAAAGGAATCAGAAGAAGTAGAAGACGAAGAAGAATCAGCGGAGGAGGTGGAGGTGGATGTACTAGAAGAGAACCAGAAGTACAGTGTGACTGCCTTTAACAACCCAAAGAGTGAATGTTTCTCATTCTCATATACAAGTCAACCTCTTTCCCTCAATTCCACGTGTTTCATTCTTCCCCTGCTTCCTTGGTTTGGATTTAGGTTTCCCTTTGTATTTTGTCCTACGGTACTACAGTACTGTACAGAACAGAACGGGATGGCATTGGCCTTCCTGGCGGAGCTCCTGTTTGTTCTTCACAATTCATATTGGTATTTGACTTGGGATACTTTACACGAACCTGAAGCTGGATCTCTGAATATTTGCATAGAGGTCTGTCAACTGTGGGACATGCATACACGCTGAGAGACTTGTAGAGTGAAGCTTACGCTGGAAGCTATACGTGTTCCGCTCTTATGAATACAATACCGACTATAACCTACTATAACCTCCCTATAGGTATAGGTACACCTAAACCTACATACATCTCACACTCTTCTTAATGTACTGTACAGATAGCAGGCAGGTAGTTGACTGCATTACCATGGCAGTAGTGCCACGGCTCAAGTATATTTTCCTATTCACAAGTCTCCCTCCCGACTTAAAGTTTGCAAGTTTTTCACGTCCCGTCCCATAAACACTTTAGAGGACGTTTAGCATACACTTTTGGCATATGTACGAGGGCACAGTTACAATCTTACAATGCAGAAAGGATGCCTTCCAGTTAAACTATTGCTTTTCTCCAAACTCCATAGTTCCGTTGTTTTGTCGACTATAATGTATTGTGTATATTATTGGGTGAGAGAGCTCCCTCCGAAGATGCTCCCACTACTTCTCTTTTTTTCTTCTTCTTTAGCTCACCTCCGCCCGTGCCCGTGTGTGCCTCTTCTTCTTCTTCTTCTTCTTGAGCCGCAATGGCCTGGCAGTGTCAGTTTTAAAGCTACAGCCACCAATGCAATGCTTACGCCTCCGCAATGGAACGCAACGCAACGCAAAGCATCACGTCAATCCTCTACAGACATTCAGAGGAGTCAGTCAGAACCGAAACTTATGCACCCATTCTACAGATACGTTTGTTTTACACTTGAGTTCCTGAGTCCCCAGTGATGTGAGTCAGATAAGTTTCCAAAGACTTCCGACCAAATCCTACAGCCGGGCGAGGCAGGATCCCATGCTACTATGTAGGTAGGTACTCCCCGGGTATCCCTAATGTATGCTGTATGAAGGGAAGCGTATGTCAGTGAATCTTTGAGGACCTCCATTGGATTGCATTACATTACACTACATTGCATTATATTACCACATTACATTCGATTTGATTGCATTTCAAGCTACTAGTAAAAAGGGCCTGACTGTGGGAGTATGGACTGAAAGCCGGAGACTAAACTGGAGGAAGCCCAAGGAGTGAGTGAGAGTGAGGGAGCGGAGTTGAGTTAAAGGGAACTTTGACTTTGAATTTTGTCTATATATACCTATACATCTATAGCACCGGTATTCTCACAAGGCTTCTGTCCTCGTGTTTACAAGATATTTGCTTTTGCTCTCACTCTCCGCTAGTTTTTTTTTTTTTTTTAGATTTCCACGAGTTTTTGGGGTTGTTATGTTAGTTGGTTTCACTCCTTCGTTTAGTTTGGTGCTAGAGTATTATTGGCCCTGGTATGGTGGTGGCGTATACGGAGGTCGTACGTATAAATAAGTCCAAGTTTTAGGGAAAGTAAACGTGATGGGAATGAGAATGATATTCATGCAATTGATGTTATATGGTTCTGGTTGTGTGCTCGTATGCTGAGCGGGATGCAGTGAACAAACTGACGATAAGTCTTTCTCGACGCTCCTGTCCAACACCAGTTATTACATGGCAACCGACATACACAGCCCATACACGTTTCAGCGTAAGTGCTTTACAATCGTATTCATAGAAAGACAGTGTGAGAAAGAGAGAGAGAGAGAGATCTTTCCATATCCCTTATGTTCATGGCCGTGGATTGGAAGGGAACTCACTTTACTCTGCAGACGGATACAATACTACAGGTACGATCCATGGATTTCCCCATCGAACAGAATCTTATAGTTACACATACAAAATGCAGAAAACCAATGCGTTCTGTAGACTTGCAGCTCAAGTCAAGTGCCTCCGCAAAAGGGAAGGTAGCTGCATACTTTCCCACAGAAAATAAGAGCAAGATTCCAATTTGTTCCGTAGGTCCTGGAGGAGAGGGTGGAGTACCACCACCGCTCAGTTCGGAGAGTCTGTCTCTCTCAGTGAGATTGTGTAGAGAATGCATAGCTTCTGAGTTATTACTTGAGCCATTTGCTGGTGCTATTGCCTTTGCAAGGGAGTCATTGCCAGGACCATTGGATCATTGGCAGTCCCAGGGATAGGAAGGCATCTGGGCAGATAGTAGGATTGTTACCTTATTGCATCTGCCTACTATCTAATCGCTATTCATGTGTGACACGAGTACTTCTTCCCTCACACATAGTCCTGACCCCATAGTATATATTAGTAATGTGTATAATTACACTCATGGAACTGACGTACAACTCTGCATTATGCTCCATTATAATCTACATATTTTTCACTCGGCATTCATAGACTAGGTGTTTGCCTACATCCATGAATTATTTCACTCCGAGGAATTTCCTTGTATCGTTTAGAGGAGAGAGTCTGGTGCTAGTGGTACTGGGACTGGCACTGCTAGTGCAACTATGTAATAGGAGGCACATGCCCCACCGTACGTACACGATGTGGTGGTGGTTGAGTCTGGCTACGGCAGTACAAAACGATGGTTTTGTTTCCCTTATAGCGTCGAATAGGAAACATGATAGTTGGGCATGGAAGGTACACTACGGAGGAATTATGAGTACTAGATCAAATTACGTCATAGGAAAGATTTTAAGTAAAAATTGTGTGTTTCAACCTTTCAAGGCCTGACTTTCATGAGTATCACGTAATTTTTTGGCGTGGCTTAAAATTAAAATCCTGTACATACTCCTCTCCACTGATTACATGGATGTACATAGTGACCACACAGCCATGAAAGATTTTGAAAACATTTAATTAGTGTTTTTTTAAACAAATTTTTATCTTGGTTCTTCTCCTCCTCCGTCCATTGCATCCCATTCCTTGTCAAAGGGGAAAATCTTTCTTTTTCCGCTGTCACTTTGTCTTAAATAGGAAACACAGTAATTAGATTGGAAGGTTAGGAAGACTGAGCTTTACGGGCATATTTTCTTGTGAGCGTTGATTGAAATTATTAGTAGCTTTACTTACATGTAGACTTGGAATGAATATATGTATGTATTCTTTTCTGTAGACGTCACAGCTCATACAATGTATATGTATAGCAGTAGACATTTTATAATGCATGGGGACCGTGTATAGTGCATTCCCAGTCGTAAATGGACTTTTCTCGTAGGCCAACCCCAGCTCCAGCCCAGTGTATACAGAGTTGAGTTGAGTGATGTTTAATGAACAATGCTAATAAATCGAATCATTCAACTGGCCAAGCACTTTGCATTAATGGGGAAACTAATATACGGTACCTAGGAAAAGCTGGCTGCATTTAAATGTCAGATATAATTATACCCACCAAATTCATGAGTACCATTTCAGGTCCGGATCTAGCACTGAAATACATACATAGTACATACATAGGCACGTAATTCGTTTCTATAGGCATTTTGAGTGCCCTATCACACTTCTTGTCTATCAGCCCCCTATACCAGTACCAGTATCCTTTCAGTACTTGGAAACTTGGATAATCCTTATACAGTACTGAATTAACGCTATATATATATATATATAGTTACCTACACTACAAAGATAAATACTGCTATGTAGGTACAGGGACGACTGAGAAAATAGATAGATTATTTTAATTCTAAATTCAAATGGCTATAATCGCTTCATTTGAGCTCTTTTCCTGTCGATCTGACGCGCAGACAGAACAGCTCAACAATCATCATCAACGTGGATGTTGGCCAGTGCCATCAGTGCTCCGGAATGAAATTGAAACTACGTGACACTCGAGTTGAGAAAACCAAGTTCAATGGCATTCGTCTTTCTTTACATCTGAATCTGACAATTTGCTAGAGAGATGCTGGCATCTTCTTCTTCTTCATCTTCTTCTTCGTCGTCATCTTCCTCCTCATTGTCAGCCACAGTACACCCGCAAAACCATGCAGCATCCCCGTAACAATGGAAACCATTCTCCATGCATGCGAGAGGAACGAGAGGAACGTGCAATAATACAGATACACACTACTTCCTACAGGCAGTCGCTCCAATGGAGGAATTATTATAGCATTAGAGTCTAATGGTGGTGTAGTGGTGTAGTGGTTCCCGACATAACAAAGGTGCCTAGCCACCTATACTTAGGTAATGCCATTAGAGAGCTCCAAACATGTACGTAGAGACTCTGGGTTGTTGGTTGAGGTCTGGCTTTTGAGATGCGAGACAGACAGAGCAGCGTCACTCTCTTAAACTCAGGGAAATGGAGAGAAAGATAAGTAGAGATTTGATTAGAGTCAGAAGGACTTCCAGCTCCAACTCTACTTCTGCTCCTTCACAGTTCCTTGTATTTGGTTCGTGTGGGTCCGTCCGTCAGTCTGCTACAAATATACATATACGTAGGCATGCATCTGTAGGCATATCTATGATGGACTCAAATGGATGGAATGGCGAGTGGCTCTGGATATGCATGGTAGGCGATGAGTTTTGGAGGCTTACGGAGTCAAACACTACAGAGTCATTGTAGAGTGGAAATTTTGTTACCTATTATACATAGGTATGTATGCAGGTATGTATGTGTATGTTCCTTCGGATAATATTGTATTTGAATCCCTACACAAAGACTTTAATGGAGTTGCAGGTATAGTCTAAGTCTAAGGCAGAGAGACGTGGTTCTGTTCTGGGTAGAGTGGCTGTAGTGAAGTTCCTACATATAATTATGCACGTCTCCACTGTAAGGTACAAATGGAGGTACTTAGCTCGTCTATATAGGTATAGCCTATATAGACTATATAGACGAGCTATATAGCTCCCTATCTCCCCGTCGTAGTGCCATACAACTCTCCGTATTTACTCTGAACTCCTTTTACTCTTTTCCTCTCAACCTCCCGTCCTACATGATAAGCTGATTTTATTGCAAAGTGCAAGTTGCTAAATTACTCATGGATTTTTCTACTTGTTTGGCGTCTTCTCGTTCAGCATCTCCGTCGTCGCTGTTGGATAGCTACAGGGAATCAAGTTGTGGTTACGCCATGAAATTTATTTCCACTATTCTCAAAGGCAACACCCCACACCACTACTACTACTACTCTCGTACTTGAGCTCCGTGTGGCACACTACAGAGTACACTCTGGCTCCAAGATTGTAGGTATATATTTAATCCTCCTAGACCGAGAGCACACGGGCTCGCTGGCACTGTCTTCTCTGCAATGCCAGCCCTCTTCATCATCCTCACTCTCTTCTGCATACTCCTTACGTGTAAGAAGCAACCCACTACCAACTCACCAGTCATTTACAAACGGAGCTAATAGCTACCTTTACGGATGTATGTTCCTCCATTGTACTCACTACTACGATGTGTCTGTCCCCCAAGGTCTTTCAACCCTGCCTGTACCCTCGTTGATGCAACCATTAATTAAACATTAATTTATTTTTGTTGAATCAAGAAATAAAATCTCGACTCAAGATCTTCCTCGAACAAACTTTCATTTCCATATTGGCTCCATGATTCCATGGGATACTTGAGAACTTCTCTTTGGAAAGGAGGAGCGAAGCAGACACACACACATACACACACACTCCCGTACAAGTAACACAGGGCTAATGTACCAATATCAACAGCACTTTCTTCACATCAGCAGTCCCAACAACACCAGGCAAGGACTGACGGATGCCGATGTGAGAGGAGAGAGATGGATTGGTTTGAGATGGAAAACTTTCATCTAATTGTTTACTTAGACAGCCCTCAAAGCACCTATTAAACCCATCCGAGCCCCTTGCCATACATACAAAGGTAAACTGCGTTCAGTTACAGTTGAAGTTACAGTGTACCAATGGATGGATCAAAATAAATATATATATATATATAGGTATATATATGTGTATACCACGCAGGTCAGTGGGAGTATGTCGAAAACCCCTCTCTTGACTAAGTAAATCTCTTCTAGATCAACATTTATTTTTTTTTCATTTTAGCATAGTAAGTTCTTCCTCTCAATAATCTTGACAACCAGAATCCCAAGTATAAAAGTGTGTGTCTACTTCAATATTGTGTACACATGATGTTAATATAATGTTATGCCTGCGTAGAACCGTTACACAGTGTGCTTTTCCCCTCACTTCCTACGTTATCTATGTACATTAG
The DNA here is from genome assembly GCA_034695205.1 of Dicyrtoma fusca. Lineage (NCBI taxonomy): Eukaryota > Metazoa > Arthropoda > Collembola > Symphypleona > Dicyrtomidae > Dicyrtoma > Dicyrtoma fusca. The sequence continues at coordinate 5,523 of JAQFZC010000821.1, read as the reverse complement.
GAATATTGCCTCAATGATATCAACAACGGAACGTGGAGGAGGGCAAACTCTTCTGGTTTCTGAATTTCTGAATTTCTGAAGCGTATATGTAATTTATTATAAGCTCAAATAATTTCATCTCTCAAGGACGATCAAAAGAAAATGATGAATTTTCAAAGCTTTCATCTTTACATATTATCCCCGGAAAGAATTCCGAAAAGAAAGCGGAAATGCCACAAATACTGAAGGAGAGGAAAAAAACTACCAAGAACCCATGCCCCCTGAACTTGAGTGAAGAGACTGACTAACAACAAGGGTTTTTTTCCCCTTCTTACTACACAACTCGGATTTCTCCTTATTAAAGTTACGTTATGAATTCAAAAAATATGCATTGGCCTTTGTAACCGAATTGCTTATCGTAAACTTGACTTACGGTATATTCATTTTTTTCAAAAATCATAGCAAGGAGTAAGTTTGTAGTTTTCTAATCTGTTGTGCTGTGATTTAAAATTTTCTGTCCGTAAATTGCTTTGTTTTTGTTTTGTACAAAAGCTCGATAGTGCTTCATTGTATGATGGATTATAGGGTAGTAGTTGTAATTTTACCCAGCAAGTCTGCGTCTGTCTCTGTAACATTTCATGTGCTTTTCCCTCCATTTGCTGAAAGCCCACGCTTTTTTTCGGGGGGCATTTATGTGAGTGTGTGTACCTGTGCAGTCCGTTCCCTCCATTGCACTTCAACTCATACATACTGCACGGTTGCACTACATTTCAAAAAGAATAAACTCTAAGTCATTCTAAATGAAGATCGAGAAAGACAGGGAGAAAGCGAGCGGCTGACTGCTATACTCGCTAAGTGCCTGTATACTGAATGGGATAGCTTTTAAACTATATCTATTGTTTCCAACTGTAAACTTCACTGTAAATTGTGTGCTGCATTGAGCCAAATGACCGTATCGTATCATGTGGCATAACCACAAAGGCAACATGAAAAAAAAACGGAGAGCTAGAGTCTGAAACCGAATCTGAAAACCGAACCAGAACCAGAACCAGTATCAGTACCAGTACCAGAACTAGAAGCAGAAACAGAGCCAGCAGTTCCAATCCAGACGCAAATAATTCTATATACAATACTAAAAATAATTCTTCTTTATTTTTTCCGTCGGGAAACTCTTGATTCTTTAATCTATGTTCAAGATACTTACTGTAAGAAGTTCGAAAAGTGGAAGGGTGCTGGATGGACTCAGCTATATACTCTTCCCACTGTACAGTAATTCTATAATATTTTCTCTTTATTACACAATCATTGTGCATTGCTGTGTAATAATACAATAGTTTATCCCATGCATGAGTCAGATTACGATTACTGTAAATATACATTATAGAAACTATTGACTCAGAACTTTACCCGCTCTTCATTCCGCACTGCCTCGCCTGTAAGTACCCATACATACTTACACGCTCCCCTTTCTCAATTCCTACGGACTACTTAAGAGAAAAGTCTGGGGACATGGAGACGGGAAATCTGAAGGTAGACACATTTCAAGCGAAGAAGCAGAGAGCCATCGTAGCATGCATTATTTTTGTGTACAATATATAGATATAAATATACCTAGTACATAAATGTACACTGTAGACTACAATGCCCAGGTACGTGTATCAAAATGATGTACCTTCCCACGTACCTATGTGCCAAGGTACAATGTCAAAGACATAAGTTTGGAATTTTCATAAATAAAAGAATATCTCCTACAGTCATCCATTTCCCTCCCGTACTTTGTGTGTGTAACTTTGCTCTTTCTCTCATGGGAAAGGGATGGAAAGCGCTCCATGCCATGCTCACTATTTTTTTTTCCCCTTCGTCTTCTCTCATCCATTCTTTTTGTGTGCCGTTCCTTTTGCTTGACCACCACAGAATTGAATTGACAACACGAAGTAACGAGAATGACTTTTTTTCTTCTTCTCTTGCTCTGCTCTTGGCTCGACTCAGCTCGGCTGAATGAACTCCAGCACAACTTCATCACATAAATATAAATATAAAAGATGAAATGGCTGGATTTTAGGTGGACAGGAGGATAATAGGCAGACTAATTCCCTTATGAAACATATACACACACAGAGACACACACACACACACAACGACGGACACAGATACACGGCGGAGGTCGTTGTGAACCAGTTAAGAAGCCATAATAGACGGCGGCAGAGAGAGAGAGAGACAAGAAACTCGAGTATCTCAATCTTCTTGTACAATGTGCCCTGTCTGTACATGACATTACTTAAATAAATATATATATATATACAACCTGCCGTCCGCATGAACTGAGCGTTGGATTTTGCATGGTTCATGGGATTGGAAGGACTGCGTACATGCCAAGGAGGATATACTATAATTATTGCTATGGGTATATCCAGGTGTGTCTAAGGACTAAGGATACACGAGTGGAAATGAACTTTGCTAAAACGTAAAAACATACAGAGTTGTTGCGTGGAGTTGCCGTCGTGTATGCGAATCAGAAAAGAAGATTTTGAGAAAGAAAATAGCTGACAATGGAGTTTTGGATGGAGGAGAGGATAAGACGAAGACGAAGACGAGAGGGAGCGAAGCGACAATGGAGACTCGACAATGGTTTCGTTTGAAAAACTAGAAGAAGGCACAACAACGGAATGGAGTCTGTATATGTAAGGAGTTTGTTGAGGAGTAATATAGCTAAAAGAGTTTCATACTTTCAATGTCTTCTAGCTCACCTTGGAGAGCGCACTGACCCCATCCTTAAGCAAAGAATATTACGTGGAGAGTGCCTCGAGGGAGCCGGGCCTCATGAGAAAATGATAATCCACTGACTGCGAGCGAGTCTATCTCTATGACTGAGCACCTATTAGTTAGTCCTTCGTCTACCTTCCTTCTCTCGCGTCTCAATTTATACACTATCATCATCATAATCAGCCCAACATCTCACCATGCCATTCCTCCGTCGTGCCCCTCTCTTTCTCTCTCTCTCTCTCTCTCACACGGAATTACATACGGACTGGCCATTATTTACATCAACGACACACACTACATACCTTCCCCTCCAACCAACCAATGTATGTACCATCCCATGAGCCTATGCATGGACAGTACGATTCCTCATACCTCAACTCACTCGCACTATCCACAACTCCATATGACATAATAGCCCTACAGATCCTCACACAGATGCCCATACAGATAGACACAACACAACACGGACGGACACACTAGACACTCGTCGAGGCAGCAACTAGTAAGGAATTCACCTGAGCTACAGAAAATGATATGTGTTCTTTACAAGTGACTAGTATACAATGTAAATTATGGGCAGATATACTTATATACTATATCCACCTATATACTCTATGTACTATGAGCCCAAATGAACTTGATCCTGAACGTGAGCGCTGAGCACAAAAAAATAAAATCTTGCTGCCAAACGTAGAACCCATTTTTTTTTGCGCTGGGACTTGAGAGCAAAGATTTATAAACAATACCAATAAGCGAAAGAAAAAAAAACCAGAATATAGGAGGATCGGAGGGTTCTGGTTCTGGCTATGAAAGATGAAAGAGAGCCAAAGCTTAGTTAGCTTTGGAATTTTTGAGTGTGATTTTTTTTTGAGTGCGATTCATCGATGAGGGGTGACACAAAAAGTGTGACAAGAAAGAGACACTGACCTCTTCGGTGACTTCACGAGGTAAATGTTTGATTTGAAGTTGACGTCCACGATGGAACTTCCGTCGGAGCTCATCCACTCTTTTCTCCATGGGGTCATTGTGAACATCCTCGACCCATGAGGCACCCGTTGAGGCCGTAGCCACAACGCTGGATGACCATAAATTATCAGCAGCTGCAGAGATAAGCTCACGATCATAGCAACCGAAGCCACGCGGAGTGGCGGAAAAAGCGTCCGCCGGTCCTGCAGCCATCTTATCCTTTAATTTATTTATATTTGGCTCCCTTATTTATTATTATTAGCTTATCCCTTTTTTTTATTCCTTCAAGTATCCTGTAAACACTGTTCCCCAACCACGATTATTTTTGTTGTTGTTTCCCCTGACAATAACTTCAGATCCAGGCTTGAATGACGATAATGATAATGATGAGAACAAACAATTATTATTAGGATTATTATTACAACACTGCTGAGGTAACACTCTTGTCAAAAGCACTGTACTATTAGGATGACAGACATAGAATTGGACACTGGACAGTGAGGGTGGTGACGACCAACAAGTCGAAAAACGAAGACGATGACATGTTGTACAAGTTGTTGTGGTGTTTGAAGAAAAAACCGTAATCACTTAAGTATACTGCGTTTTTTTTTCCTTCTCCTTCTTTTCCTTTTCATCAACTCGCGTTCCTGGGTTTTGTGTGAGTACCACCTCTGTTCTGTCTCGCTCTCTCCGTTGTGCAACTGGAACAGAATACCCGTTCAATTCCACTCATGAAACAGTACTGGCTGGCTCTCCTGTCTCTACAGAGGCAACTAGCAGTGCCGACGTGAAACCGCCGTAGGAGGATCGTCCAAAAAGCCTCTCCACCCAGCCTCCCTTTTTCCCCGTTCTTTGCCTCCACACGCAAACTGCTCGCTGACTTCTACACCGTACCGTGATACTCAATCCTAGGCTCTCCTATATGCTACAGATTGGCAGAACGGAGAGCACCGTCTTTACTGCACCGTCTCGTCTTCCTTCACAGATTCTCTGGACTACACGGTGAGGCATACATAGAGCAGACAAGTTGGTGGGATTTGCATGGGATTGGAAGTGCTTCGTAGGTACATATGTCTGCTTGTTGGCTTTGTTGGCAATGTGGGGATGAACTCATGAAACTATAGTGTAAAATGTAGTAATGATGACGGTTTGCCTCTCGAGAAGAGAGAGAGATGAACGTATGTGAGCTGTAAACGTAAAGTGCTGGGTTCCATGTCCTCTATCCTTCACTCTCCTCTTTGTGTCCATAAAAAGGTTACTGACGATCTCATCGAATGGACCAAGACAAAAGGTGCTGATGGAAATGCGATTTTGCTCTCTGATACCTTCTTTTGCAGTGCTTTCGTGGCCATTGCGTGGGAAATACTTGTAGATGTGTCCAATGATATCCAAGTATGCACTGTATATTACGTGAGCAAGTGACATTGAAGAAGCAAAAAGCCTCATCTTGTAAGCACTTGATCCATGAGTTAGCTTGACTTGGAAATAGTCTTGTCAGAAGAGCCATGTCATTATAAGTGAGAGAGAACATCCACGGTACATTGTAGTCTGTAGTGCAAAATAATCTGAGGAGGGTTGGAGGGTTGATCTTGATATTGTGCAGACGGTCGGTCATATCAACTCACCTGTTCGCGTATTACGTCTGAGCAACTTTGAGAGTGCGACGATCATGGACTTGAACGTTGAACGCGGATGGTCGTCGCTCATTGTCGCCGCAGTCGTGGTCATAGCTCTACGCAGTATGTAATTTACTTGGAGGATGATGTAGTTGGTTGGATGGGATGAGACGCTATGGCATAATCTTGAGACTCGTCT
>JAQFZC010000820.1:0-39493 GCA_034695205.1 Dicyrtoma fusca | reverse complement strand
CTAGTAAATAACACTTTTTCAAAACGATCAAAACTAGTAAATAACACTTTTTCAAAACGATCAAAACTAGTAAATAAATAGCAATTACAAAAGGTCAAAAAACTATAAATTACCATTTTCAAACACATTCAAAACTAAGTATGTATAGTACGTTTCGAAAAAGTTAAAACACGGTTTCAAAAATTACAGTTTTACAAACATTGTATTTCCTTATTCATTATGCAAATTATGATGATTTATGCTACACTAATGTAGCTATGTACATTATTAATATCTTTTTAAAAAAAATTGTGTAAGCAGTTACCATATGTATAAAAAAATGTAGTAAATTATTGATATGATATTTCTTGTATTTCCAAAAAAAATGTAACAAACACCATAATTGAAACGCCCCTACTCTTACACCGGGACGGGAGTACAGGGGGTCATATCCGAAGGAGAAAGAAAGCCACTGCACTGTGTGTATACTGTAAGGGGATACAGGAGCTAAGAAAGTGAGTATAGGCATAGTGGTATAGGTCAGACCTAGCATAGCAAGTATGTATACTTTGGATGTAGGGAGAGAAGGGATCATATGATATGATACATTTGAGACTGCTTCTCTCCTTCGTACAAATCTCCCTAATGTGACCTGTACCAGGACATCCCTCCGCCTCCAATAAATTATCAATTGGAAATCCAAAAGACTCACTCGTAATCCAAAATTGTTAAAGTTTCCCATGGTCAACATACACAGCAGGATGAACATTTCAAGGAATTTATTACTTTCCTCTCCAACAAGGATCCGCAGCTTCCACTTCCACTTCTCTCTCTCTCTCTCTCTCTCTCTCTATCCACTCAATTCTTTCAAATTGCCGGTCCAGCCCGAAACAGCAAAGAAAACCAAAAAACATTCTCTGCTTTTACTTGTAAGCCTTATGTACCTATGTATTTAAACGTTGCATTCCCATTACTCATATCGCATTTCAAAATTCCGTCCAGTGTTTGCATTGCTCTTGTTTTTTAGCTGCTAATTTTGAAATTAATCTCAAGAGTTTGTTCATCAGTTCATTGCTACCACGCCAGAAGATCACTTCTTATATTATTTACATATTTAAATGCTTGAACTGTAGTTTATTTAAAAACTCATTTTTCTTTGTGTCTACGGCACAGGTAAAAAATGAATGATAATCCTCCTATACGTAGTAGCAGTTCACCTACCTATGCTTTTTTGCTGACAGGGCAACAATATAGAGCTGAAGGTGACATTTTTGTGAACCCCCAGCCAACAGTTCAGAGATACAGGGAAAGCAATGACCTGTTCAAATATATTATCTACTATATAGCTTCCTTGTTTCTATATTTTCCTGAGTGATCACACATTTATAATCGTTTTTATCGTCTGCATTTCATACACGTTCACAATTAAAGCTAAATCCTATACAGTCATAGTCATTAATGATACCTGCAAAATTGTGCCAATGTCAGCAAAACTGGAGCACTCAATACAAGTCTATTATTTACTTACTGCCTGTTTTTTTAACTACCTTTGACGTTGACTTTGTTCAGAGCGTAATTTCCTAGTTTGCGTCAAAATAAATAAAAATACTTTGCCACCTTTCCATGTAGTAGGTAGATAATCCGCATCTGTAAACCGTAATCCGTTCCGTTGCGTCGTTGTTGGTTGGCTTGCATGGAAACGTTGCGTTGCGTTGGTTGGTGTGAGTAATGTTTGCACAGCGGATGCGAATTGCATTATTTGCGAATCAGCTGAAGCCCATTAATTTAGTAAACAGATTGAAGCATTGAGTAAATAGAGGAAATGCTCTTGGAGTTATATCTATTGGAAACAAATTAACCTTGGCAGCAGAAATGGGAAAATGATTATGTTCGTTGTTACTGATAAAAACGGCAGTAAAAAAAACGAGATTAGGTGAACCTGACAATGACTTGGACATCTATATGTCGGTATATAGGTAATACTAATATAGGTAATACTATATAGCACACTAATACAATGTGCAGTTACAGATTGAGACAAAGTACCAAACCAATTCGCAACTACAATGTCGCATCATGTGAGGACCAAATGCCACCGGCATGATTAACCTTTATCTTCTTTTCATACAGTATTGTACAAGTATTAATTCATAAACAATTTGTCATTAAATAACTGAGCAAATCTACGCAAATACTGTGGACACTTATGCAACTTGAACTTTTTCTACATAAACACACTTGCATAATTACATACAACAATGATTTTTATCAGAATTTTTATTTTCCACTGTTTTACGATCAGGTTATCAGGTTACAGCACTGTGATTTTATTTTTATGTAAATGACACCAATTCTTTCCATGCGTATGGCATTGAATGGAGTAGGTATATGGGGAATTTGAAATGATATTTTATTTGTTTTCTATTTTGTAAATATGTGATTAGCTAGTGCCACCAATTCCTTTGTTAACCCAACTTTAAAGATTGTTAAATTCTGACCAACGCAACGGGTTTTGCGATCCGGACAAATTATTGTTCATTTAAATGTCCATTTGTGTTTGTTTGCACTGCGCTCATTCTGATTTCTGAGGCATTAATGGTTTGTTGTTGTGAGTGTCACTGGAGAGTCATTTGACCGTTTAATTTGGGTATTAAAGTCAGGTAAAGGAGAGTGTGGGTAATCCCAAATAAATATGTACATATGTATACGTATGGCTGATAGTTGTATGCTCCTTGGTAGGTATGTACACACTTAACGGCAGGGAATGATTAAACGGTCGCTGAGTGAGTGTCATGTAATTGCGTGTATGTAAATAGACTGAGGGGTAGAGTGGCTCCAAAGACTCCGTTCACATTTCATGATAAATGAGAGGAAGGCAGGGGGAGAGACGAGAGACCTTAATAAATAGATGGGTGAATCAGTGGCAACAACAACCCCGTGTTTGTCGGATGAGTAGAGAGAAACCCCAAACTATTTGGATCCATCAATGATACAATGCTACAGTGATCTGCACAGTGGCAGTGGCGTATACAAAATATTTATTAATTTTAGGGCACAGTTGTGAATCTACAATTTTTGAAAATCTCAAGCAAAAAGCTTTCAAAAAAACGTTCTTTCAAAAGCATCTACTAAAAATGCATATCAGATAATTCGTAAGAAAAACTGTAAAAACAAATTATAAGTATTTATGCATCTTTGCAAATAATTGTTCAATTACATATGAAATATTGTATTCTTTGAAAAACTACAATTTGTAGTATTTGAAATGAAATCTACATTCTAGGGCAAATTGTGAACTAGATACTTGGCCTATGTGTAGTTGAATACGCTACTTAAAGTTAGCATCTATTTGTAATTTGTAGCTGGTATAGATTACAGAGATAAAAGTGCATTACGGATATAAAAAAAGTAGGGTCAAAACTTAATAGAAGAGCACCACTATATGTACGCATGCACAACAAGTATGTAGGTATCTGTAAAGTGGGCAATGCTATTCTATTTTAGTTCTGTGCATTATGAATGAGTGAGCTGAACAATAACTTTTGTAAGATAATCACTTTGAACACTGGGCTGAGAGAGCAAGTGCATAAATAAATAAAAAGGGAATTGAATAATCAAATTAAATTGAGCCATACTCGATCTGGTCATGTAGCTATGAAATTTATGATTATGATATTGTATTGTCCATACTTGTCAACGCAAAGCAATTTCCTGGGAAACAGGATTACATTTTTAGTTTGTTCCTTTTCTGGTGCATGGCGGTCGGGCGTATGAATCGAGGCTGGTCCTTACGACCAACGCAACGTACATACATAGATGAAGGGTTGCATTTCGGCTTTGATTTTTTATTGGATTGCAAATTGTTGAGATATTTCCTCCATTTACAATAAGTATTGACTGACAATGTATACCTACAATGTAAAGGCTGCAGTTACATACATACGAGTCGAGGTTTGCCCGTACGTACATATTTCTAACTTGTAACCATGTAAAATAATAACTGCGGCTTGGCGTCCTTCCTGTCATACGCCACTTGTCATTACGACCAAACGACACAATTCTCCTGGAGTTTCCAGTCGAGGGAATAAAAAAAAGTGAGGGAAGGGGTTGAGGACTGCTCCATGTAAAATCAAATCAAATGATGAAGTAATAGGAGACCTTGTGTAAATACTCTCAATATGTTCTCAATTACCCCGTTGTAATAAATGTACCTACATATACGAACATATATGGTCGTATGTACCTACGTCGTACAGATTGGATACAGGCTATTATTATTACGATGATGTATTAGAAGCTGTTTGGACCACAAGACAAATCCTTTTTGTCATAGTTCAGTGGGAGCTGGTGTAAAAATGTTGTAGCCAGCTCATTTGTCACGTTCCCTCTCGTCTCTTTGCACGAATGCCAATATTCTGGCTCTCTATGACGAATTCTGACACGGCTACACGCTTTTTATGGGTCCTACAGAAGCGTTGGAGACACTCAGTTACGTAGCCGAGATTCAATTGTATACATATTTTGAGGATATTTTTCGAAATGACTATTTTAGCTCGTTTGGAAATATTTGAATACTTTATAGAGCCTTCTTAAGATGAGTAAAAATTACTGTTTGCCCTGTTAAAAACGTCATATTCATGAATGGCGCCTTTTTAAAAACGTCATAATCATGATTGGCACCTTTTTAAAAACGTCATAATCATGATTGGCACCTTTTTAAAAACGTCATAATCATGATTGGCACCTTTTTAAAAACGTCATAATCATGATTGGCACCTTTTTGAAATGAGTAAATATCGTGCTTTGCCCTTTTTGAAAGCGTTAGCATCATTGCTTGTACCTTTTGAAATTGTGCTGGTTTGTTTATAGCATAATTCTTTTTAGAAAGACTGTGTACCCAGTACCCAACCAAACTGGTGTATGTGATATTTGCACGGCCCCATTCAGTCATTCAAAACGTGAGCCCATAGTTTTTTCATGGTGCTCATGTCTACTACATATGCTCATATGGTAAACGTTGCACAGAAGCAGGTAAAATGTTTTCATGGATTATAGCCATGACGGCATTCGTAGGTGGGGTTTGACACTTCCTTCAGCTAAAGCATATACCTATACATAAAGACATAAACCCACTGCTTACAAAGATTATTTAATTCGAAAAAAAATCAACACATTTTTGCTCCTACCTTTTCGTCCCTGTACTAAAATATTACTTACCTAATAATATAATATACAATGTAGAATGCAGAGTTGTAGAGCGATAGCAACAACACAGCAGTAGATAGTGAAACATTTTATAGAGATCATTTCACATGTAAGACCAATGCAAATGGCCCGAATCACACAGACGAAAAGATGAATTCAAGAGAGACAAAGCGGAAGAAAGATGAAAGATACAATAAATGTCCAGTAGAAATTAGAATTAACAAAAACCTTTAAAAATCTACATGAAATTTCCTATTAGCCATATATTGGCTTGTGTAGCTTCCGGTTCTTACAAGTAAGGCAACTTCTGATAATATTTAGAAATAGCTTGAAAATCCTCTATTTTGAAACGTTTTAAGGATTTGCCTTTTCAGAAAAACTGTTTTAATAGGAAATAACAGAGGCGCCTTGGAATTCTGTGTCTTGGAATCAAAAAGTACGTTTATAGAGATTAAAGTTTTAATCATGCTTTTCATTTTGAAACATTGTTTGTATTTACATTTTTCTACAATTTTTAGTTAGCTACAATGTACATAGGGCTGAAGCTTATTACAATTTTGTGAACAGCTTCCGAACAAACTAATCCATGATTTACAGGACCTAATATGCATGCCACATTGTGACATGTGTAGGGGAAGCAATTAGTTCTTTTTAAATATGATATCAATGAGTGTGTGTGTGTGTGTGTGATTTGTACCCGTCATAAAAGAGGAACGTGAAGCGTCAAAGAACAACGTAGTAGTAGTGATTCAACGAACGCACTGACTTTGTTCCAGTGTATTCGTCGACAGAGTAGTAAAACAAATATTTAGTACTTACCTATTACTTTTTACGAGTTGTTATTTTTCAAGCACTTCTTTGTGCTCCACACACACACTCACTCACATGTAATCTGAGTCTTCCCACTTGCCCACATGTCTCCCTCCGTCCAACGTATTATAGGTGGGTAGTTACTCGGAATTATTAGCAGTGATAAAATAAAAGACAAGTAGAAACAAACGTACAGTTTTGTTTATCTTAAGATAAGGTCCTTTAAGACTCAAAATGACGCATGTTCAATTATTCTTAAATCCAAGGTGACGTATGTAAATGATCCCTCATGATGGTGCATCATGACGTCTTTAAACGTGTAAATAGTACGTTTTATATCCTTCCAGATGCATGCAAAACGTTTAAAAAACAATCAAAATCCCACTTGGGACGTTTTACAACCTAGAAGCTGAAACTAAACCGTTTTGTATCCTTCAAAAAAGAAGTAAATTTGTGTTTTACACCTTTTGGAAAACATTTAAAGATAAAATATTGCATCTTTTTTTAAAACATGTAGGGAGCATATGTTTTGCCCTTTTAAAAGCGTGTTAATAGAACATTTGAACGTTTTCAAAAACGTAAAATCAAGCACTGCAATGTACACATTTTTTTAAATTCCATTTGAGCCACAAAAATGACAGAAGTTCATTTTGACCCATGTATTTCAAATGTGTATGCAGTACTGCGTTTTGCGCTTTATCAAAACTGTGCAAATGCTACAATGTGTAACATTTCAAAGGTCAAATAGAACACTTTGTTTTGAATTATCACTGACTACAAATTTTGTCTCTTAGGCCACGATAAGATGCTTTAAGTATACGCATATTAAATTCAGCTACAAATTTATTTATTCTCCTGTAAGCCAACGCACGTCACAGTCTTTTATCGCTAACATTTAGTTCTAGTTCCAATGTAATACTAGAAACATTGTTGCAAGAGGAAAATAATAATAATAACAATAATTATTATATTATCTCAAGTGGAAACTGATAAAGTGAGGCAGAAAGGGAGATCCGTCACACATTTTTACATTTTTACACTCTGCTCTCTGCAATTCTCAGATGTCATCTAATCTCTCCACGTCCACCGATTCATCACTCCGATAAAGTTTCATGAGACTGGTGTCCATTTCACTCTCCAAATTACTTTTAGTCACGGCGACTCACTTTTATCATACGTCGAAATTTAAACTCTTTATTTATATCCAACACAAACTACAAAACGGTTCACTACAGACACGGTAAAATCCAGTACAATTTGAGTACATAACTTTAGGTCCCCATTTCATCAGTTGTACAGAGTTCAAAGGACACGAGAGTTTTTTGCCACTGTACTTGGTGATTTATTACAGCGTTTTAGGACTTTGGAAGCAAAATGACGCGTGTTAGAGAAAAGTTGAAAGCAAATTAACTGAAGACCAAAGGTTTCGAAATAGCAATTTGCTTTCTTTGCATGTTTTTTTGGAAGGACTCAAAAATTTCAGATTTTAAAAAGGGCGCAAAATCTTACATACAAGCTAACATGTTTCAAAAAAATGGAAAAAACTAGACAAACACCTTTTTTGAGAGTGCAAAACATGCTATCTACTACTTTCGAAACTCTAAATCGTATTCCAAAACATATGTATCTTTTTTGAGAATGCATAATCTTCTATTTACGTTATTGAAAGAGATGTAAAATCTCCTATTTACAACTTTCAAAAAGGTGCAAAACTTGTGATTTTCATCTTTTCAAAAGAATGAAAAAATCCCTAATGAACCTGTTTTCAATAGTAGGAAATGGTAAATTTCCATCTTTCAAAAAAGCATACCAGTAAAATCTCAAAAACTATGCAAAATTTTGTACTAACTTTGTTCACAAAGTATCAGGAGATTCGACTTACCATTAGACTACTACTCGCGTCATTTTTTGTTTATGAACGATTACAACAACATTAATGTGAGTCGTTTCATTTTTAAGACACGGTACTTGTGTCGATTACGGCACGGCAGAGCGTGTAGGAAACTGACTTTTAATTCTTTGCCATGAACTGGGCTGTAGACGCCAAGGCATTAGGAGAGACGTAAATGTGTCATTAGAATCGTTAGTTAAATGGTTGCTGAGTGTGGGTTGGAGCAAGTAAGCGATGCAGTGGTGCTGTGGGTCGACGGAGTGGTGGCTGTGGTGGTAGGTTGCCTCTAAATGCCCGGAGCGCAGTGATGAGCGTGAGTCGGGAAGAAGTAATGGAATCTATTTGAAATTCTTGACGCTGGTAATTGCATTCTAGAGTCTGTGGTCAACCCGAGGGAATTACGCCGGACACCCGAACGAAACCGTTTCCGCATCACAAAGAGGGACAGATTTTTACGCCTTGTTAAATCCTTCGAACGGCTGATTGGCTTTTTCCAATAGAAGATCTGATTTGCACCCATCTCCACCGTCCACAGAGTTTATACATTTGGGATAGTAGCGACGCATAAGGATGCACTATACGTGTACTTTTTGGTTATCGTCCACAATTGTATGGTGCAGGCTCTATAGCTTTGTAGAAAAACCTGACTTCCTCTTTCAAGTTTTGATCCCGACCAAGATCCTTCCTCCAAGCATAGACAAGTGTCTATAGACAAACAGACATACACACGAGTTTCCGTGTATTAAGAAGCAAAAGTGCCCAAAAGCCTTTTTTACGCTGCATCGGAGATAGTCGAAGGAAGGTTTCATTCTTACAATTAAAGTAAAGTGTGTAAATAAATGATTTACAAGCGTGTTTTGGTACCATTCAAATATATTTGTTTTATTGTAAATTAAGCCCCCTTTAGGATAACGTCCACTCAATTCAATCCAATTCAAATAGCTGACAGAATGTTTTTAACGTTAAAAAAAATCCTTTATTGCAAGTTTTGCGTCTTAACCCTTTCGAAGCGGTAATTTATAACGTTTTACACCTTTTTAAAATATTAGTTTTAAAACTTGACCCTTTTGAAACTGTTAATTTCAAGTTTTGACCGTTTTGAAGCTGTTAATTTATATTTTGTGACCTTTTTAAAAATGTGACTTTATTAAATTCTAGGTTTGACCTTCTTGAAAATGGTTAATGCTAGTTTTTAATGTTTTTGGAAACGCTAATTTACTGTTTTAACCTTTTTGCAGTTTTGAAAACGTTAACTTCTAGTTTTGACCATTTCAAAAGGTTGCTTCGTAGAAAAAACACTTCTATACAGCGTTATTTCCCCGGTGGTTTCCTAGTTCCGAATAGGTAAAGGTGTATTTGATATGTTTTTCAGTTTCGAAAGGTGTAGATAACGTGATTTGCAATTTTTAAAGAAGCTTATAGTAAGAGCCTGTTCCATCTGCAGTTTTGAAACTATTAAGTAGCGTGTTATTCGATTTAAAAAAAACGCATTGGCATGTTTTACGCAGTTTGGAAACTAGTAGATAAAATGTTTTACACGTTTAAAATCCTTTATTTAAAATGGTGTTGGCTAAATGGTTTCCAGATCGGCCCCCGCCCAAATTGCCCTTTCCATTACCCCACTTTGCTTCTTCTACCCCATGACGTAATATATACTTCCACTAGACAGAGCATAGAAGCGGAGACTTGAGAGAGAGAAAAAAAATAGGGAAAAGCATGGACTATCAACTGTAATCGACAATGGGATAATAAACCTGCAACAGTTCATGGCCCAACTTTGTCTCTCTATTGTCTGGAATTGGGATAAAACTTTGGAGTCAGTGTAGTAGCACGCATTCAAATCGATTGTCTTTTTAAGAATTCTTTGGTTGCTGCTGCTGCTTCTACTACACACAGAGGCAGAGAGAAAGGAGAAAAACCTTTTTATTCGGTCAAAGTCAAACAAGCATTGGTTTGGTGGACGTACAAACGGAGCAGCACGGAGCCTCATCATTATCATCATCATCATAAACAACTCCCACGATTCAACTTTACTTTTGAACTTTCACTTTTGTTTCTTTTTTTTTTCATCCAAAGCCTTTCAAGTCAAGGAAAGTCAGTGAGTGCAAAGGGAGTGCAGGGAACTCAAGTGAAGGGAAAGCACGTCGCATTAATGGGACTTACCTTCCTTTATAGGAAGCTTCTGGTTTTGAGACTCAGACCAGGGCTACTGGGGTTCACGACCTTCTATTTAGTTTTGTTTTACTTCCAGCAGGTTGTTTTCACATTCAATTGGGTCCAAAAATTCTGAAAAATACGAGCAATGCAATGTTAATTGACCCTAAATGGCTAGATGTAAGATTATAAATAAATGCCTTTGACTTTATTGTACAAGCCTGGCTGTGGCTGTGAGCAATAGCTTACAGTACTGTACATAGACACGTAAATAATTACAATAATATCAATGTTCAATGCTTTTGAGCCTGAGTAAATATTGTATTTTAATGTCTTTTAAACCGGCAAAACGGCATATTTACGCGTTTTAGGACAACGTGCGCAATGTATTGCATACCTGTTTTTTTAAAATGCTTAATAGCCTAGTTTCACGCTTTAAAAAAGGTGCAAAATCTCATAATTACATAGTTTTAAAAAGTTGCATAGTGCATTTACACATTTTGAAAGGATGCAAAACGTCATAATTTACATTTTTTAAAAAGTTCTTTCATATTTCATTTATTCGTCTATGAAATTAGTGAATTGTATCAATTAATTACATGCATTTAAAAAGGCGCAAAACGTCATATTTCCTTTATGCCTTTCTCAAAAGGTGCAAAATCTACAATTTACATGTTTTGAAATGTATAAAACGTAGTATTTACAATATGCCGTAAAGCTTCAAATAGAACCCCCCGGGTTATAAATGAAAATAGGTCCTCAGACCCGGGTTGTATGAGAGACCCGGGTTCTATTAGGGGTTGGATTTACATGGGGTTATAGAAAAACTCACCTTCAGACCCCGGGTTCTATTAGGGACCCGGGTTCTAATTGTGACCCGGGCTCTATTTGAAGTTTTACGGTGCATCTATTTCAAAAGATTCGAAAGCTCAATTGTTTACCCTGTGTCCGAAGTCAGGTGATGCGTCATCCCTCTAAAGTACTGTGTTTTGGCTGTTCGTCATCTTTCTTCAGTCTTCTTACTGCTTGCAATTGAGACTCACCCTTATTATAAAACTGTACAGCCTTGTTCTAAATTCGACTCTATAGACACGTATAAGATGTCCGGTTTTGTTTGGCTCAAGGTACATGTGTTGGTTTGGTGTATTGTTAGTTGTTGGGTGGTGTAATTTGGCATTTGGTTTGGGTAGCGAGAGGCAAGAATTGAGGCATCTGGCCGGGTATGTGTAGCTCCCGTGTGTGGGTCGGGACGGGAGAGATGAAGTGGAGGGTGATTGAGGGAGATGAAGTGGCCGTTGAAAAACTTGGTTGACAAACGGCGGAGGAAAGAGCGGAGGAAGTTGGGGGAATGATTCAGTGATGTGTGTGTAATTGGATGAGTAGAGATCTATCGGAACTCTATACATGAACACTTCCTTCGCGAACATAGCCGTCCACAGCACAGCAGCTCCCAAACTCAGAAAAAAAATCCCATATTGTCGTCATAATAAATATAAAGCGTATAATTCAATCTCTTTTCTACACATGTGTGTGTATGTAATCTGTCTGTCTGCCTCTCTGACTACTATTACTAATCTCACTCTGCATAATGCGAGACTGAGAAACCCCATTTTTATTTTAGTCTTGTTTAAATCCTCGCGCTGGCTCCATATTATACAAATTGCATTGAGGTAATTTTTAACAAGGAAGTATGGATGAGGACGGATAGAAAGTAGAACTTGACGGCTCTTGCAATCTTTGACATTTCCAAAATCATTTACGACGGTTGACATTTCTCCTTTCAATAATGGGCTTAAGAAGCAAATCCTCCGAGCTGACTTGAAGCCTGGGTGAATATTAGTAATGGGATGAAAAATAGTACATTTTCCTACAAACTTTGTGCACAAATACACGAAAAATGAAACGCCTATGTTCTCAAATCTCTAGACTTCCAGTAAATACAACCTTTTCCACCCTCTCAAAAATATAACATTTTTCACTTTTTCAGAAACATCTTATTAAGATGTTTCGCATCCTTCTTGAAAACTTGTAAATGAAATATGTAATAATAAATTCATATCTTTTTGAAAATGTAAATAGAACGTTTTGAGCCTTTTAAGAAACGTGCAATTAGGATATTTTGCACCTTTTCAAAAACGTACACCTTTCCACTTTTTAAAAACATTGGTTTCCTTATGTCCTTAGCCGTGATGTGAATCCCTAATGCAGACTTGCGAAACCCAGAATTTTGAATTTATTACTGTATGTATACAGATCACAGATAGGCACATATAAGCGTCACGTATGTATGGAAAACGAGGCAATCCAGATTTGTTTTTTCATTTTGTGAGGATGGGCACACAGAAGTGTCGTGTGGTATGTAGATGTGTGTGTAGGGTTGTGCGTTGTTTGTACACTGTACAGTCATGTGGATGGAGATTCAATGGAAGTGTCTTTTTCCGACTTGGCTCGTCAATAATCTGGGCTCATGCTGGTTGGGGATGAATTACATATGACGGTTGGAAAGGTGGGTGGGAGGTAATTTCCATCCAATGCATTGTTCAACAAGTTTTAACTGCGTGGTTGAGATTTTTTTAAAAGTCCAAGCGTTGTGTATGGACCCCCCTTGGGGATGGTGGGTCTCCGGTTGTTGGGAAGGGTTGAGATAAGAGTCTGGGTTATTATTTGATGGGTGCTGATAGAAATGTTCCAATAATTTGTGTCAGTTGTCTTGAGAAGCTCGGCTCTCTTGCCGCCCATAATCAGACTGGCTGTCATCTTGGCAGCGATCATTAGCGGTTCCAGGTTGACAGGGAACGAGACTGGGAGACACACAGAGGCCTCCGCCATTTTCAAAACTCAACTTTCACACGTAGCTCCCGTCAAGTTGTCAGTGACATTTATTATTTTACCACCGCCACTCTCTCCACGTCCACGGGCCCCAGCCCCCGCACCACCAATGTATACGTACCGGTCTCCAAAAGCCAGCAGCCGGAACCCGGCAGTGGCGGATCTACAAGGATTTCCAAGGACAGCCAGTCGTCACACAGTCAATGAAAATGAACAAATGCGTTAAGTTGTCGAAAATTTTGAAAGTTCCTGTTAGATATACGCCGATATGAAATAGAATTTGGGAGAAATCGACAATTTTGAAGCAATTTAAAAAATGGGTTAATTTTAAAATCGTAAATCTTTTAAATTTTTAAAGACGCCAGGAATGAGGATGAAAATAAAAATTCGGTAGAATTCTACGACTTTTAAAACCGTTTTGCGTCGAAAATGCGTCGATTTGAAAATTCAAATGTTTTAAAAACCCGGCCATTTTAAAAGTATACTTTTAAAAATATGCCAATGCAATCTGAAAAACAGCATTCTGTTGTCATTTAGAAATTTTAAAAGCACCCAATTAAAGAATCTTATCTTTTGGGGTAGTCCAGCAACGGGTGCGATTTATCTGTATTACCTTACAGCTCTGGACACGCTCCTGAAACCAGCAACCAAAACCAGAAGCAGGGCTATCAGCATCCCGGCATTGAAATCGCATCGACACAACTCTACATCATCTTCATCTCTCTCCTGCCTCCGCATCCACATTGCATTGGGATTGGGAAGGATATACAAACTTGAAACTTTTATTAAATTATTATCCGCGGCACCACCTTCAACGCATTTCCATTCCAACAACGGACACACTTGTACTCACACCACGACACTACACTTTAACAGAATCAACGTCACATCCCATGTCTATCCAAAAGGAGATGTGCACGCGAGTCATTAAGCCGCTCCTCCATCCCCACTTCATAGCGTGCATCTCTCCATTTATTTTTCATTTATTTATTTACATAATATATTTTTTGAATTAGCAAGGCGACGGGATGTTTATACCGTTAAAACAAATTAACTTAAATTTTGAATTTTGTAAAAAACTACCCACGTTTGTGTATGTTTTCAACGATCAAATACCTAAATAAATATTTTGTGGTGTTTTTGACCTTTTGAAATTTTTTAGTGCATTAAACTGCATCGTAATTGCAATTAAAATATTGTCCTTTGAATGCAGGGAGAGTTTGCCTCATTGTGTACAAGTTTTCAAATTCTTATAAAGTTCGTCAATGGCAAGTAAAGTAGAAATAAGATTTGGAAAGATAAAAATATGATTAGACAATCGGGCATCACAAGATGCATACCTAGATAGGAAGCTTCATTGCTAAAATGCAATGAAATTGTAATGTAATTTGGAGCGAGAAGTGTAGTTGTGCTTATGCATTTGTTGGAGGGGTTTCTTCTCATGTGTCCTTGGGGCCATGCATAAATGACGTTTTTGTATTATGTAACCTCCTGGTTTTAGTTCTAAATTTACAGAATTGCTTGAGGCAGTGTGCCATAATCTTTAACAAAGTAGCATAAGTCCATTCCCATTTCCTGTGAAGATCATGTATGGACGCTCCCTAAGGTTCTGGGACTCCTGTCTTGTGTCTGGTTCTGGTTGTGTGATTCGAGTTCTGGTTCTGGTTCTGGTACTGGTTGTGGTGACGTTCCATGCGGGGCTGTTTGGTGGAAGGAGTTGCCTGGAGGAGCAATTTATTGATGTCCTTAATATGGGAACTATTATGGGAACTAATCTGGCACAAGTGTGTATTTTACGCCCCAACTCCATGGCAGTGAGGACTAGTCCCTCGTGAGAGATTAGTGGTTTATCGACTCAGCAAAAGAATCCCATTCTTATCCGCCTATCTCTCCACCAAGCCAACCAAACCAACTTCCGAGCCGCAGCAGTGCATTGCATTGGTAGGGACAGACAAACTGCAAGGAGCCGAACTGAACCAGTGGCTCATTTGAAATAATACCCTCTAATCCACTAAATAACATTTCGCCTCATCTTCATTAGCTCTTGAACGTTTCAAACTCAATTAGCACCCAAAAAGACTATTCCATTACTATACTCACACACACTCCACGAGGCTACACTGCTACACATAGTCCAAGCACGCTCTGTCCGTCGCTATAGCGTCTTTCCCTCCCCATAATATAATCTCAGCTTTACAACGTCACTTCTCACTTTCATTACAGATCACTTGCTGGGTGGCAGTCTTCCCGAACTGACTAGTGAGAGAGTGGCTAACTGTCTACTAAGTAAGTGTCCCTTCTAGTCCTACACAATAAACGTAGGAAGCTACCTTACTATTTTCCAGATGCATACGTCCTGACGTTAGATGCAAAATGACGTAACTTTTGGCTAGTTTAAGATGCGTGAATGTGAAAATGGAAGTTTTGGGCCTTTTTAAAGCATTTAAAAACGCATTTTGCTTCTTTTTAACCTATTCGCAACTGGGAAACCATGGAAAGAATGCTTTATAAAAGTGTTTTGTTTACAAATTTAGGTTTTCAAAAAAGCCAAAAACTAGAAATTAGCCTTTCCAAAAAGGTCAAAACTACTAATTAACTGTTTCAAAAAGGCCAAGAACTAGAAATTAACCTTTTCAAAAAGGTCAAAACTACAAATTAACTGTTTCAGAAAGACCAAAAGCTAGAAATTAGCCTTTTCAGAAAGGTCATAACTAGAAATTAACACTTTTAAAAGGACCAAAAACGGGAAAAAACATGTTCATAAAGGGTCAAACAAAAATTTCAAAAAATTCCCCGTTTCGAAAAGGTTAAACAAATGCAAATATAACATTTTGCTCTGTTGCATCCAGTTTTGTAATTTATGAACAGTTATTTGGCTTCTGATGGCACGATATCTGCGGCTTTGTAGGCACCTATATTAGTATTTGAGCCAGGTAGCTTTTGAGCTTTTATGAGCATGGAAACAACCCGTGAAAGGCAGCAGAGGGTGGGAAAGATGCAGTTTGGAGATTATCTCACAGTTTTTATGGATTTTATTTTGAGGCACAAAAATGTAATCGATGATTAAGTGGAAATTAAATAAAAGAAGCACCATTTATGTAGTGCAATGAAATATGATACTAATCCGCAATGTGTACATGAAAGCTTATACAGTACGTATGTAGGTACATATATATTATAAATAATGATATTAAATATGTGCCTACTGTATGTACGCTTATAAATGTATTTATAGAAATGTTTCAAGAGGTGATATTGATACAGTGCAGTGCAGTGGTATGAAATTAATACTTGTGACTAATGCGCTGGAATTATTAAATGTAGAGTTAATATTATTCAATATTTTTATTTTAAGAGTTAATTTAAAGCGAATCATGCTGATAGGGACAATAATGGAGTGAGAGGAACACACGTGGAACTTTGTTCGACATCCGATATAATTTTATAGTATAAAAATAAAAATAAAAAGTTTAACTATTTCTCTCGAGTCGTAATTTGACACTTTAACATTTTTTCAATATCCCATATAGTGCAGTGTGTAACGGATCATTCAATGAAGACTCGCAAGTGTGTAAAAAATGTCCATGTTGCAAACGTTGAATTTTTTGAGAGTAATTAGTCAATCGAGGTACATTGAATCTAGTAATTATTTAGTGATGAGCTAATTAGTTTAGAGTTATAAAGCGGCCGGAAGATAATACCATTAGCTGTCGTTAACAAATTAATTAGTGGAGTAATTTAGATTCACATTCCTTCTAGAAGGAAACAAGCGATGGGTGAACATTAAAAGAATGCCGGGTGACAGATGACAATGTATGCAGCCTGCACTCGGCGAATGCACTGAGAAAAATTGTATGTAGCGCATATATCCAGGAGACAGATGCCTGTAGAGCTAACAGACTTACCGTAAATCTCTCTATGCTCTTGCTTAGGTATTTGATAACTTCCAAATTGTCAATTCATACATGAATCCTTTCAGTACGATTATTAATTTCAATGAAAAAGTGAAAATAGCTTTCTGATAAGTTCTTACTTCCAAAAAAACATCGAAAAATTACCAATTCGACTCCTATAAGAACGCGTTTCAAAAATTCACTTATTTTTAACCACTTTCCAAAAACATCAATTTTCCATAAAACGCTTTTTCAAAAATGATTATTTCTACACAAATTATTTTTTTAAATGTTAAAAATGTATACATTTCATAAATTAATAATAAATATTAATTATAATTAATTATAAATCGTTAATTTCAATTAAAAATACTTTTCAAAAATGTGTGTTTCTATTAAAATTACTTTTCAAAAATGTGTTTCTATAAAAAACACGTTTCAAAAATGTGTTTCTATAAAAAACAAAATTCCAAAAATGTGTTTCTATTAAAAATACTTTTCAAAAATGTGTTTCTATTAAAAATACTTTCAAAAATGTGTTTCTCTTAAAAATACTTTTCAAAAAGGTGTGTTTCTCTTTCTAGATGCTCAATTTTAAACAGTAGTTCCTTACAATGGTTGTTTTTAAATGAAAAGTCCAGAGAAAGTCTTTTCAAAAAAGAATTTTTCTGCAACATTCTGTCAAAAATCATTTACTAAATTTCATTATATAATGTCGTTGCACACCGGAAGCTATTTGAAAGTCGGCCGGGTGTGACTCACCAGAACATAGCGGTAGCTTGATACATAGGTGTTTGAGGTACCCAAGCGTTGTTGGACTGCTTGCGACGCATCAAAGTTCATTGAAGTTCAAAAAATTGTTAACCAATGTATTTTTGAGAGAGATGCGATAATAATTTATTATTATTAAATCAAGATTTATTGGCATTCTTTTTATTGGTATTGTTACTACTATTAATAGGCGCAGTGCTGCTTCCAGTTGGCTCTATTACGTACGTAAGGTACCTTTCAAACAGCCCACACGTCCCCCTCATGATGTACGGCAGGCAGTCTCCATATTGTTCTTGTTCTTTTTGTCTGAAACAAAGTGTGATAACTCCACTTAATACGTAATTATCCACTTGTAATCTTCCTTTTGCGATTGCATTGTGCCGATGATAGCAATTCCTTTAAGTAGAAAGTTGATGCTGGTTCGTTGTTCTCATGGTATGTATGACGGAGGATGTTTAGACTTTCCGGAGTGCTCATCAATTGTGTCACATTGTTTGCTGACTTATTATTATTACTTGCTCAAAGGTAGGTAAGTACGGTCTTAATCTAATCATCTGAAAACTTCTTTTGGGGGCTGCAAATATTACAGCATGCTACTTTGGCTTTCGAATATCTTTCAGAAGAGACAAATTATGTATTTGTTTTTCAAATTATTAGTTGTATAATGTATAAAACTATCATAAACATTTTTTTTTTTAAATTCTGTTTCGTATACTGAGTCCGTCGGGCTATCCTCGTTGGAGGACAGTGATGACTTTGTTTTTGTTAATAAAGCTTGTCTTTCTCTCTTACACGTTTTTAAAAAGGCAAAAAATTCCATACAGTAGTTTTCAAATAACTGCGAAACACGACCACAGGGTCGTTTTCAAATAAGCCAAAACTCATAAACCTATTTTTCAAAAAAGTTCAAAACAGCATAAGAGCCTTTTTAGAAACTTCAAAACAGCATAACAGCCTTTCCAGAAACTGAAAAACATCATATAACGTCCTTTTTAGAAACTACAAAAAATAGCAAAACAGCCTTTTTAGAAGCTGCAAAACGTTACAAATAAGTTTTTCAAAAAACGTGTATTATGGAAACAGTATTTCAAATAAAGCAAAAGCCTCAATAGCCTTTCCAAAAAAGTACAAAACAGGAAATCTACAGATTTTCAAAACGTCAAAACATTATAATACTAATACCACAATTTAAGTTGGAATACCGTAATAACTGAAATGGCCCTCTGTCTTCCATCGCCGTCATTCTTCCTTTCCATTGCCCCTTATGTTCTCGACAATTTGTCCAATAGAAGTTCGCCATCTTAAATTATGACACCGTCCGCACAACATGGATTATTCACCCACATGAACTAAATCATGAAAGTTGGACAATTTGCGACATCTCGTCTTCTTGCAGTAACTCTTAGTTACCTAACAATTATAAGTTGTAAGCATGTAGTAATAAGACATTTTTAATAATCCTAATAATTTCTTAGAATTTTCGTCCTCTTCTTGATCTTGGGCTGGATTGCGATAGTCGGGAAGTAAAAGTGAAACTCGTGGTCGTAGATATTCATTACGCCAAGATTCCTGCTGACAATCCGCTAAGAGTAAGATTGAACTTGCTAAGATAAGACAATTGAGCAAAGTAGCCCACGACACGAGTTCACACACATGCAACTAATCACAGGAGCCGTGCCGTGGAAGTACGGACTTGATGAGACCGTCGTTATTTATTGCTTTTATGAACGAATTATTGTAATGTATTGCAACGGGAGGGAGAAAGAAAATAAACAATAGATTCACCCTGAAATCTTAATACACCATCAATAAAACGGAAGAAAAATTGCAGTTGTAGTAACCGAACCAGCAATGCCGTAAAAACTGAACAGTGTTTGTCAATAAAATAACTATAGTTCATCTGCAGCAGGCCTTCATCCACGTGGACGTGTGTACTAACCACTATTTAACGACTGCTTACATTCATCACACGTGTTACACTTTGAAAAGTGTGACGCTCACCTATTTAGCGGTCAAATTGAGTCACAACAGTGTGTTTAGTGTTGCGATCACAAATTAAATAATGCAAAAAGCAGCAAATATCCGATTACAAGGCGGTTTGAGTTTGCAAAATGCAGATAACTTTGCGAAATTTTGCTCTTTTTAAAATGATTATATGCAATTAATCTATTTTGCTCACGTAAAATGTTTTGAAAAATAGTCTTTTTTAGACAGTAATGTTTTATAAAAGGTGTTTTCTAGAAAATGACGTTTTTTGGAAAGTGTTGATGCAGAAAACGCTATTTTATAAAAGTACATTTATAGAAATCAACGTTTTACCAATCCATTCTATAACAAATATGAAAATGGTAATGGAAAAAGATTCTATACATAAATCAAAAATTAATTAACATCTATAGTATAATAATGGAAAATCTGTACCTTTCCTTGCTCATGATTTTGCATTTATTAAGATCAAATTGGACTTGAATTTAAAGCATAGCTTCCGTGGAAATTAATACGAAATTTACGGTAATTACGGAGAAAGGAAAATAAAATCTAAATCCGAATGTACCTCCATATGAGTCCGTTGGTATGTAAAGCCAGTGCAGTGGGATGAAACATGGCTAGGAATTCCGTACAACTTTCTAGAGCTCGAGACTTTACACAGTCCTGCTACACAATAAAAAGAGAGTATTATTGTGTTTGATGTCCAGCCATTATGCTCATCTTTATCTTTGAACTGGAACAACCAGATTGACCCATGATGATAGTCGGAAGTTCAAATGGGCAAAGGGAGACTTTTTTTATAACTGTCAATGGCCAATTGTACAGTTGAGAGCCTGCTACTCAAACTCATATAGACACGAAGATACTACAGATACCCTGACGGCTACCTAACCGATCAGTAGAGCTATACGGAACGGGGCAGCCAAGAGATAGTAAGAGACACACAGAGAGAGAGAGAGATTGAAACTGCATGGAAATTGTAGAAATTGGGCAAATAAAGTATGCACATCAGGAAGCAAGGAAGTAAATAATATTGTTCAGAAAAAAAATCAAGCCAGAAAGGCTGCCGGGACAGACGACTGACTGCTGTAATGCCCTGGAAAGTGTACCTACAGAGGATATCTGATACAAAGTTATACAAAGTATGCAGACGAGTCGGCCTGAATGTGAATACATTAGATTTTTTATTGTGGATGAAAAGGTTTAGTTGTTCCGCTCAAGCGGACCAACCTTCCCGTTCCCCATAAAAAGCCCGTCGTGTCCATTTTCTTCCTGACAATTAAAAAGATTCATGGGGAAATGCGGAGCGATTGGAGAAAACTTTATCTCATTCTCTGCCCCATGATTGACTGTACTACTAATACTCTGTGTGTATTACTTATGGACTTTTTTTTTCGACGGTAGCTCTACATACTGGGCCAAATACATTACTATTTACGGCAGTACTATGTACACCATGAGCAGTTTTATCAATAAAACCGAATTTGTGTACAACACACATAAATTAGCAGTATCTTTTGGTTCGTCAATAGAATTAGTGTATTCGGAATGTATGCGCTCAGGACCAGCCGATAAAACGACAAACGACCCTTACACAATGTAAAAATGTAGATTTTCAATTTATATTTTTCCAGAAGTTGACCTTTAGAAACAATGCTTTTATTTTAGAAGCTGATGTTTTATAAAAAGTGTGTTTTAAAAGAAACAGACGTTTTAAAAAAGTACTTTTACAGAAATCCGCGTTTTTGATGTGCTTTACAAAGCATTGGAGGTAATTTGCTTGTGAACTGTGTCGAAAATCGCATTTATTTTCGGAGGATATTAATCGGACATTTACGGTATAAAGGTACATACGATCAAAACTACTCGTTATGCATTACACTAGTTTTCCCCTTCATTCTAAAAGTAAGTTGAGATTTCACAGTACACTTTCCTGTCAAATTTAAGTGTAAGCTCACCCAAAAAACTACAATATTGCATAAACTATGGGTATCAGATCAAATCAAAAGCAAATTTTAGTTGACAGTTGTACGTTTTTACTATAAATGGATTTCTCATTGAAATTCAGCAAGCAAATGAGTGTTTCGAATATGTATACATATATGAAAGCGTCTAACAGTCTGCTTGAGCTTCCAGCTTAAAAGTGTAAAGGTGTGTAAAAAAATGTGCTTTAAGTGCAGAGGGAATTCTCCATGTTTTTTTTAGTGTAATACTGTAATTTCAGCAAAACTTGGAGAAATTTTATTATTTTTTTAACGAATCAAAGCACTTTTACGCTCCTCATACAAAAAATGAAAATAGAAATAAAATCAAACATTTTGTAAGGGAACGAGTGAGAGACCTGTATAGGTAGGTATATGTATAACTCATACATATACTGTCTCACGATTAGGATTATGCAGTGAACATGAAAAGTAGATAGAAGCATTCAATATCTTCATCAATGGTTGAATTCAACAGGTTCGCAAATCAGAAATTGCAATGTGGACATTTTTCCTTCAGCTTCATCTTTTACGGGACTCAATAGTTCAATACTCAACGTCTACAAGATATATACTTTTATACATTCTTGCCTTGCCTATACCTATAGATGATCCCTATATACTATACACATTTACAGTAAATAGTCCTTATAGAGATTGCATTCATACATACTCAGCTTACTCTGGTAATATGTGACTTTTTCACTTCATTCAGTCATTTTCAACAGTCAAGTTCCCACTCTGAACAAAGTCTTGTATCGTATTCGTAGTTTAAGAGGCAAAAGGACGCATTTTGAACACATCTCACGTACAAAGATTAAACATTGTAATAAATGAGGCTATTTGCGATAATTCTAAGCTAACATTTACAAAATATCTCATGCCATTCATTAAAACTATTAAAAGCTTCTAGTTAAATATTAAATTAAGTATTATTAATATATAAAATATATATACCTACCATATGTGCTTGCCTCGAAGCAATTGAAATTTATGACATTTTTTACTACACTACTGCACTGCACTAACGACGAAGGATCAGAGACTTGTTGGAGTTAGTGGTAATGGTACTATGGGGATGGACGATGGACGTGACTGACGTCCACAGCAAATTATGTCAAGTTAATGAATGAACTGGATATTTAGATACTTAGTTCTAGATGCATTTGATGGACTAATTCATTAGCTTTGCAAGAAATATTTCGATTCAGTATTGAAGGCCAAGGCTTCAGCCTGCCATGGCACATGAAAAAGGAGTATGGAGCCATCAAGTTGCATTCAAATAGCAAAACTAACGGTCAACAGTATGCATGTAGTGCCTATAGTTAATACATTGCAAGAACAGATTGCGGTATATAGACAGATATAGTACAATGATTAAAGGCATAGGTTCATAGTAATTAATTATACAAAGCTACCTTCCTACATACATTGTATCACTCGTTGGGCTTCACTCTTAAAACCCCCAGTAAATGTATCACTACACTCAAACTTATGCACAGATAGTATGCCCAAATAGTGTCAGAAAAGCTAATGCTGTGGAACAATTAGATTATATTTTAGACACACACAAAAGCGCGCTCGTATCTACATCTATATCTATATGCATTCCATCTTCCATTAATGGGTAGGTAGGCTCTATCTCTTGAACACACAGATTATGATTAGGTAGGTACATAATACATTGGAATGGGGATATACTTGTATCACAGCTGACATGATTACGTAAGATCGCCAGTTCCACCTAAAAATCACCTACAGGCTACATAGAAGTAAAATAACACAACACTGATTTTTTTCTCTGTAATATTTTGACATGCATTTTGGATTAATCGGTGAAACCGTAGAAATTCTAGAAGCAACTGACCTGGTTAACAGCTCATGTGTTTTGTCCATGACGGAAATTACCCATCCTTTGTCAGTTTGTGCACAGTGGAAAAATGTGTGCAAATCCTGAATTTTGACAGACGAATAATGTGCACTGCGATTTTGAATTATTTATCCTATTATTATTTGCTACTATTTTAATTTAATTTATCTTGGAAACAATGTGCTCAACAATGCAAGATAAGAATAACTTATGTAGGTAGGTATTATCATTATTATTATTGACTGTAGGTGCTGGTGCTGGTATAGCTATAACCTAAGTGAATAGTATAGAATGCATGAGAAAATGAGGACCAACTTTTCAAGTCGTTTGAAGTTCATAAAGTATAAAATGATAATTGCAATAGCTCTCCAGCTTAAAATATGACCTTTTTTTTTACAAGAGTTTATCTACTGCACTATCTGTGTCATAGATTCACCAGTGCCAGTGTATACCTTACCATTCCATTTCGTTCCATTCGTCCAATTGATGTACCTTCCTATTCGCGTAGGATCATAACTCTTTTGCCCACTTCACAAAGTCAAAGTTAGGTGAGTACATGGACGTACATGTCTATAGCGTCACCTACTACATGAACTACCAGCCCCACAATCTCGACAAGTATGCCCGTTTAAATCCCGGTACTTCCCATGCATTCTACTGACGCAACATAGTGATACATTATTGTCGCTTCCTATTGGACGATAAGTCATCATTCATTCAGCCGATAGTAGCTTTCATTCCATTCCATACTTCTCCAATTTACAAAAAAAAATTAGGTGTGCATCCATCTCCACAGTAATATTTGCACAAGCCTCATCTATGGGCCCATGTATAGGTATGTAATCTTGTAGGTACATTGTATCCAATCGAAAGATGCTCTCTATGTGTGTTACTAATATTCACCTTGCCCCTTCCTGGTCCCTCTCCACTGTATGCAGATTAGCTCCTCATCTAATCAACGTTTAATGCTCTACATTTTATCATTCATTTTCACTGATATTTCCCCTCCTGCAGTTCCCATTTAACTATGCACCAAATTCGCTCACAAAATGTTTCATAATCGATGGGTAGTTAGTGTAGCTATGTATACATACATGTCAAAATTTTGTCATTTCTTTCCTATAGGTATATACCTGGGTCTATCTACCACAGTCTTATCTGTTGGGGAAAAAGTGTAAAAAGTGGATGGGTTAGCTGTATATAAAATGACGAGACCATGAACAAGTCTCAGCAATTTGTTGAATGCATCTGCACATGCAGCTTGCAACTGCACCGGACGGACACTAACTCAAGTGAGCACTGTCTTCCTTTCTTTTTTTCTCTCTTTCTTTCTCTCTTCTCTCTCTCAAAAAACGGGGCTTTGTCCATCAAAAGGAAAATATTGGTTCAACTCGTCGAATATCGGGAATCGGACAGAGCGGCAAAAGATTTCCTTTGGCAGTCGGGCCAAGAATGTGTCAAAATCCATTTTTAGTAGCATTGAAGCACTGATTTATCAAGATGGTGTAATGAAGATCCATCTCTTCCTTTCTCCATCAATAGCAAAATAAGGGACATTATTTTATTTTTGTATGGAGTTTGGGTGTTTCGGTGTGAGAGAGTAGTAGTAATAGAAGAAGAAGAAGAAACCCTAGTCCTTGTGAATATTAAATATCCTTCAGTTTCCCTGCCCTGTCTTCTATGAGTGCACCTACAAAAGATTGGAGACATTCTCCCTTGGTTTTTTTTTTCGAGTGGAAGCTGGGAATCTGAGGAGGAAGTGGAGCTGGAGGTGTGGAGGTGCGTAGAGTTGAAGATTAGCATTTGACAAAGACGTAGATAGGAGGAAAAGGACGAGAGTAGAAATCCGGGTGATCGGGGCGTGTTTGCACCGACGTGCACCCGCCTTCAACTGGACTCCCCAGTCTCACAAGCCAGCCTTTTCTCCACAGCAGTGAGCAGAGGCTCATCTCAACATTTATATCATTGGGTTTCACTCCTTCACTTCACACACACGCTCTTCACACGTCTTCAAAGACTCAACTCCCAGTCGTCGACCAAGTCTTCTTATTCTTCTTCGACTTCTCCGTCTTCACAGCCAACAAGCATTGCATCTTCCCACTACCAATCTTCCAAAATATCTCCCCTGCTCCATTTACTTTACCTACTTTCACCTACAACTTAATTCCTTTGGGCAAACGAGCAACTCCCAATACAATTCAACTCAACAATAGAATCTTTCCTAGTGTTTAAAGGGAAGTTAGTCGGTACATCTCATCACCACCATGATCGACAGTACTGAGAAAGTGTAAAGTGAATTATGTAGAGATGCTCCTGTGAAAATATAGAGACAGCAGACTCAGATACAGTACAGATTGATATAAAAAGTTGAAAGATAAAGACTAAAATAGTGAAAGTGGTCAATTGTGTGAAAAATTTAAGAATTTAAAAATATCTTTTAATTTTAACAAATAATTTAAAAGGTTTTTTCCTTTTACACTCAGCTTTTCCATGGTTCTCATGCGAACGAGTCGAGCTATCATGCATAGCATGGAAGCTACGAATGAGGGTCCTCTGGCAGAGGACTACGTCGAAGATTTTGTTCTTGACCATTTAATTGAGGATGTTCGGAGGGAGGAGAGGATCCGGATGCTTCAGCATCAAGCACAAATGCAGCAGCAGCAACAACAACAGCAGCAGCAGCAACAACAGCAACAACAACAACATCCACCCCCACCCCACTCAACAACAATGCACTTGGACGGCAATGGACCCCCCTCCCAAATGATGAACGGCCACGCTGGGCCCCATCCCCACATCCTCGGACAAATGCCCCCCCAACAGCACCAACACCCACCCCCACCCCCACCCAACCAAAGTCAAAACCCCCACCAGAACCAGAACCCACACCCCCACCCAGGCTCCATGACCCACGCAGGGATGGTCGTCTACCCCAACAACATCCCCCAACGGCACATAATTAAACAGAGTCCGGGCACACCACCCCCAACGCCCCCGGACGAAGCCTCCCCCGGACACTGCCCCATGCCGCCCTCCCCCGGAAGTGGCTACGTAGTGACGTCACAGGCTCTCACTCCCCACACCCCCCTCGTGGACCATCCCCACGAGGGGAACCGACCCCACATGATCGAGGAAATGTCCATCTGGACCCCCTCCGGCGGCATGCCGCCCCATCGATACGGGAACGCGGAGCCCATTGACCTCACGGGTCAGTGTCCGGAGGGCATGGAGCCGTGGGGCCTCCACCGGAAGCTGGACTATCACTCGAGTCACTCCATGGGCATGGAGTCCCCCCAGCATCACCACGGCAACCTCCGCTGTCACAGTCGAAGTCAGAGTTTGGACGGGAGGGACTCGGGTCTCTGTCGCATTGGGGACGTGGACATCCGGGATGATGAGCTCATCCTCCTGCCCGTCCGAGAGTTGAACAAGCGCCTTCATGGACGACCCAGGGATGAGGTGGTGAGGTTGAAGCAGAAGAGACGGACACTCAAGAATCGGGGCTATGCTCAAAATTGTCGAACCAAAAGACTTCATCAGCGGAACCAGTTGGAGGATCAGAATCGAAGACTTCAAACTGAGATCCACAAGATGAAGATGGAGTTCAAGAATGAGCTGAATCGACTAGTTCAAGAGAGGGACATGTACAAGACCAAGTATGACATGGTGCGGCGGAGCTTCCCCCCACCCAACAATAACAATAACAACAATAATAATAGTACCGCCAATAACAATAATAACAACAATGCCGCCACTGTGAACATTAATCATAACTCTAATAATCATCCTAGCAACAGTGCTCCGGGCAGTAACGGCAGTTCTAACAATCCTTCTGGTGAGTAACTATATTTCTTTATTAAATTTCTGTCTAGTTAAGCTTTTCTTAATTTGCTAGAGTCATACTGATATTAGCAACCATCGCGTTTTCGCTAGTTACCTTAGCAAATAAGATAGATCTCAAAATTCAGTTTTTTTACACATACAAGTAGAATCGTTTTTAAATATTGAATTATATATAATCCAAGGTATGTAGGTGCAAAGTATCTTGTCAAATTCAGCAGAATCTTTAAAAACCCCCACTTTTAAAATATATGAGTCTAAGTTCCCAAGTCAAAAATCTATTGATTACTTTAAATTGTAGTGCCGCTGACGGTCAGTTAGGATTGCGGTCACAGAAAGGGAAGCAATTGAAATATAAAAAGGGGTAGAAAAAAAGTCTAAAGGTGGGTATTTTGCTTGCTCATTCAGCTGGCCCAGTCCCACTCCCCCCACCTGGTCACATGTTGAATGGTCGTGGACAGGGCTCGGAGGGCTCTCTGCACTCCTCCGTCTCTTCCGGCCCCACAGCGAGCAACCCCAGTTCACCCGAGCACTACTACTGACGGCTAAGAAGTGGGGTGACCCTCCGTCACTTCACCAACTCCTTCAACCTCTTGTCTGCTGCGGCAATCAAGAATACCTGAACCCTTAAGACAGACCGCCGTTGTGACCCCGTCAACAAAACCGTGCAGCTCGACCCCCAGCCACCATCATCAACAAACAGTCAACAATAACATAACAATGTCAAACTGGACCCCTGCCCTTCCACAACGACAAAGAAAATTGTTTCTAAGGTTAAAGACGACGCTCAAACTGGTACAGAAAAATATTGCTATTAATTACAAATTAATTTTAGGATACTTCAACTTTACGGTACTATTTACTACTTATAAAAATATACTAGAAGATACATAATAAAATATTACGACACATTAATTATAATAATAATAATTATTATTTAGTAGTTACACTACTGGTACACTACACTACTCTTGATTGCCAATATCTTACGATTAGTACATAAAAATATACCTACCTATCTACATAATTACAGATACAATATACAACCATGGATAGTATGGACTAGTTATTAATAGTATTATTGTTCATCTAAATATTTACAATGACATTTTCATCCAATTAGTGAGTAAGTATGGTAGCCTGTACTGTCACTGTATGTAATAATTATCGTAGCAACACATATAAGTATAGGAACTACATAACTACAACTATATAGTATATCTATATACTACTATCTGTACAGGCAAACTACTTGAAATGAAATTTAAAGCTCTCTCTCTCTCTTCTGTCAACGTTTTATTTTACTTTGGCCACACGCTATGGTTATGATTATATAGGCAGTTAGTTACCTATAGGTAGATTACATTTTATATAATTATCCTTATAAGCCTAGTTATACATTTGCACTCAAATTAGCATGGAGATTATCTACCTACATACAATACACCTATCCAATGATTGATACTGATGAGGGAAAGCGAAATGATTTAAAACAATAAAAATATTAAACTACACAATTTTACATTTAGTTATACATGGTAGCTACATACATACATATAGCAGTAGGAAGTATAAATCAAACCGGTGAATCCTATGGTTCTCTTTATAGAAATTCTATTAGTCTTTAATTCTAATTTAATGCACTTTAGCTAAATGCAGAATGGAGATGGTTGAGGGTTTAAAACACAAGTGAAGCATACAGGGAGGGATGTATGTGCATTTCGTATGATTGAATGCAATGACCTTCTGTACTTTGCTAAATCCTGCTCCCTTTTCGTATAAAAAAAATAGTATGCTGTATACACAAATATTAAAAATGCATACGTGCTTCTTGATAATCAATAGTCATAATCAGTATGAGCCCTCCGTTCCGTATTATCTTTAAATTTGTAGAAGGCAGCTAGCAGTAGAGCAGCCCCCACACAGAGTACATTAGGTATCATAGTTACATAGTTAGGCACTTGATTCTCAAAAGCTACAGTTAGTACTGACACATAGTAGGAGGCTTTGTAGTGGTCTTGTTTATGAAGTAATTATGCATGGAAAATGGAAATCCTGTAAGCGCTGGGAGAGTGAACTGATACAAAGTTTTAGTTTACAAGTTTACAGAGTGGATACTTACTGATAAGTCTATCTGTAAATGAATGCATTCTGGAGTCAGTTGTGTCAAAATGGGAGGGAAATATGAGGCAAGAGGGAATGAATGCACACACTACTGCACTACTACTGGGATATGGTATTAGGTTTTGGTCTTAATTTTACTTTTGGATTTTATTTTTCAATTTTATTTTAATTTGTATACGTAATAGGCAGCCGGCTGAGATGCTCGCGCTCAAAGGTAAATGTAGAGCCAAGTAGTAGGTAGATACTCTTTATGGCAGGATTTGTGAGCGCATATTTTATGTGGAGAGCATTCATTCGTCATTATTTCACGAGTGTATTTCCAAGAGATTGTACTGTATATATATACTAGATATACAGACAGCACTTGAGTCCATTGAGTTATTGCATTATGCAAGTAAGTGCTTCCATTTATGACCCTTTCTCTCAAGCTCTGTCTTCATTTCCGATGGTTTACGGTCACTGGCAAAAGCGAGTAGATGCATAAATACAAGTCTTGAATTCATATGTAAGATTACACATAAAATGATGCAAATGCAGTACACTAACCTGCCTGGTATTATATTGGCTGCGTTAGGATTCTAAGCCGAGCAGAAATAATAATAAAATCCGATTTTTAAAGTAGCAGCAGGTTTCACTAAAACAATTTTACACTAAATTCTATGTATTTACTCTCCGTCTCCGCAACACTGCACTGACAGTCCGCAATATTTCCGTGCAAATCGTGGCTTAAGAAGCAAAGTGATGCAATTTTGTATAAAAAAGCACAGAAACTCTTTCTGAATCTGCATCAATGTGCTTCTTAAACGACGGGATGCAGCTTTGCCAAGTACACGTCGTAGATAGTTTTCTACGGCTTCCTTGTCCGTCGCTGAAACAGTAGTAGAGTCTTCAAATTACGGAATAACAGTGTAGCAGCTCCACATCAAACGGACACAGAAGTAGCGCTATACTATGTGAGTGAGTGTCAAGTCTTCACAAACATTATTACAAATATTTACAAGTATAGGCACACGTATAACACGAAGAAGCCCTGATGCCGTATTTAGCTCAATTTTGGTTCGTTCCAATAATGTACAGTAGATGTACGGAATGAAATACCTACCAAGGAATGCAATTTTTTATCCGAATCCAGACACTCTAAACAATCTCAACTTTTAGCTTAGGTAGGTTTAATGAACTTTTTAAGCACACTTTTGGTTTTCTGGCTTAGTGTTCGTAGTAGCAAATTTTTAAAAATCTAATGGTATTCAATAATTTCCCCCCAAACCATTAATATCGGTTATAATGTAGGTATGTATAATAGGCATTTAATTCCGTATAGTATAGTGCTAGTAATACATTCTATAAAGATGGTAGAGTCACTAAATCCGAGAAAAGTCATTTTCAATTACATAATTTACCGTGGCAGGAAAAGCGTAGAAAAATGCAAGGAATGATGTAGTGCTCCTGTCCTCGTATGTGGAGCATCTAGTCCGTGTACTTTTGCAGAATGAGAATGAATTGCAGTGGAAGCTGACACAAAAGAGTTGAGCCCCCCACTTTTGTTTTCCATTTCCTTTCGTTGTTGCAACTGTCCGTCCGTCCATTAGTTGTTCTCGACTTCTCTGGTTCTTTGGCAGTGTGCTTGGAGGCTGTACTCGGGAAGGAATGATATATTGAGACTTTATCCTTCATATCTTCACGTAGATTGGTGGCTATAATTCGATTTGATCCTAATATCTAAATGTCACAACTTATTTGGCTATACATTTAGTTGAGCGGCCAGCTCTCGGTCCTTTCCTCCAGTTCTTTACATGCATTCATCCATCCTACATACAATGTCTGTACATGCGTGTGTGTGTGTGTGTGTGTGTGGTCACTTGGCATGCAAAGAGTGAGACCGACCGGACCACAACCACAGTGTCTGTAGAACACAAATGGACGTATGTATGTGCATATGCATATATTTTGTATGGTAAATGGACACAAGTGTATGTATAATGTGTACTTACTTAAAAAGGACTTCGAATTGATAGAGACGGAGATGTGTTAGACTTAATTTGATTTCATCCCACGAATTTCTCGGAAATGCTTAAAAAAAGAAAGATGGATGACTATAGACCGACGAACGAAGGGAAGACAGAGTACGATAGAAAGAAGGAACATACATACAGGAGCATAGCATAGCACTTGATATAATTCCAGGTGACACTCAATATTCGCAATCAATTTGGAAATAAAATCTGAAGCTTACAAATACAAACAAAAAGTGTAGCTTTTGTAATTGTAACACACCCAATGGTCAATAGTAGTTGGTAGTAGCAATCATACTCATATTTTCTGTACCACTCCGTTTTTTTTTCAAAATTTTATAGGTAGGCTACATTTAGTATAAACAGGGGCCTAACAGTAGCAGCACTAGGAATACATTGTATTTTGTAGTTTAGAATTACTAATGAAAACAAGAAACACACACATACATTAAAATCCAATAACAACATTTTATTTCCTTCCTATACCCTTACATATAAGATTACACGTTACTTATAGCAGAAGCAGTGGTAAACAACTAGGTATAACTATATATAGTCTTAATTTCTTATCTTTGTAGCATAATATGTACATACTTGCTTCACTGGAAAATAAAAGTCGTAAAAGATTTTACAAAATGTGATTTACTCTCTCGAGTTGAAGCGGACATGACAAATGACTGTGTAATTCTACAGAGGAAACGTAGGTAAATAAATTTAAGGGCGTCAAATATTGTTGGTAGAAATTATAAATATATTATTATATATTATATTATAACGCATTATTACAACTAGATATATCTTCATAGCTATAGCTATACAGCTAGTACATAGGGCATACATACATAGTTACAATGCATGCTTATGCATATTTATCTTTGGGTTTAGGACGATGATAGGGATAAATAGAGTTTAAAAAGTTATGTACAAGTTACAGTGGCGTAGGAGGCAGGCAGTCGCTACAGAATAAAAATAATTTAATGGTGTAAATGACATTGGAGAGAGATTCAATCACAAACACATGTGTACACTTAAGGATTTAACGATTTAATAAAAAATATTACTTTCAACTTTGATAGCTTACTATACAGGCATTAGGTATACATACATACAGATTACAGATACAGAAGAGATGATGACGGATGTTAAGGATATGGAAAAGCAAGTGTGGATTTGTAATAGTAAATATATATTGATGGATTATATTAGATATACACTTTGATTGTTACCGTTATTCTCCAATTAGGAACAAAGAGTTCTTATTACACACTACTATATGACGGACTATACTCTACTAGAACTATAAGGATAGACACAGCAGCGGCGGACTTGGACTTGGTTTCGAATCAATTATGTACATTTGAAAGAACATACAAAAAATTAAAATTAAATTAAAATTAAATTAAATTAAAATATACTTACTTGACTGTACCTGGTGCCGAACGGAAATCTTATATATATACCTATGCATATAATGAGATGAACATCGGACAATTTTTCTATTACTAGTACTATATTATAGGTGTAACATACACTGTATTGTGCTTCTTTCATTTTCATATTGATGTCGACAATTACATACAATTAAACGCAAAATTAAGGCCAAGAAATTTACTATAACTATATATGATTCACTGTATCTACTATACACTAGAACAAAGTTAAGTTAACACTATGTAAGAATGAAGCTATATGCATATAGCACTACTATGACTATACCT
The DNA here is from genome assembly GCA_034695205.1 of Dicyrtoma fusca. Classification (NCBI taxonomy): domain Eukaryota; kingdom Metazoa; phylum Arthropoda; class Collembola; order Symphypleona; family Dicyrtomidae; genus Dicyrtoma; species Dicyrtoma fusca. The sequence goes on along the minus strand of JAQFZC010000820.1, from coordinate 6,426 downwards.
AACATACTATACATAACATACATTGACCTACTAAGGATAATGGACGGACAGTAAAAGAAAAAGCGTCAAGCGTGTAATAAGCTATAAACCTACCCCTATATTATGAAATTAATGTGCAAAACATTTTACTAATTTCTCCAGCATTATATAATTATTAAATATTATTTATTATTTAATTTATCATAAATCCTAATTAGTTACCTATTAATTTGTCCAGTTACTACAGTCATTAAGAAAATTAGAAAATTCTGAAATTGAATTTTACAAATTTGTGCGAATTAAATGATCGACAAGTTATGTACTTCATAGACAAGTTCATCCCAGACACGATTACATTATATGGGACACTATTTACATACAATATTATACAATAAATATATGTAATTTCAATATATAATTATTCCTAATCGTATTCGCATTCGTATTCAATTCATTACTGCCCAAATATATAAATATATATATATACGAGTTGACTTACTAATTACATATAAATTATTATACTTTATGGAACATTAATTACAACAAAAAATATTATTATTCTACATACATATTACGTGCAAGTTTATCTCAAAATAAAGAAATCTCATTTTGTCAATATTCAAGAAAAAAATGGCCAGTTGTTTCACACTTCACCCCACCCATACTGTCCATACATACCTACATACAGGGCAAAAGACGAAGGAGCTAGATGAACACTCACACACGTGTTGCTTTTAATTGACATTTAAACCCTGCGGGCATTCCATTACAATTATTAGAATTACAAAGACAAGTCATACCACACGTACAGGTGTAGTTAAGCAATTCTTTTGCACGAAAATAATTTTAAAAAAAATTTTTAAACGTAAAAGTACAACATTGTTTGTAGAATCAGTGCGTACAAGAGTGAGTTCAGTAATTAAGTGATTCATGGCTAATTAATTAAATAACTATACTTGTAGCTGTTCATGCTTCTGTGAGTGTTTTTGTCATTATAAAAGCTACAAAATGGGATATACAAATGGAAGAAACGTATACCTGTCGCAGAATAATACTAAAAATACGTAGTGAAATCAATGAGGTTACATGGTAATCTACACACACACAAAACACTACTTGAGTGATAACTTGTCAAGAATAGAGTCAATATAATAATAAATTTAAATAAAATACCCGTCAATCCACAAAGAACTGCACTATACTATGTATCCATATGAAACAAATATACTAATACTTTTAATACCCTTTCCTTCACTTTCCGCCTTGTATTCTGATGACAGCTATCTAGAGAGCTAAACACTCATCCTCGCATCGACACGGCACATGTGCTCCCATTTACGAGCGTGGATTTTGATACAAACACGTAGTCCAATGATAATCTAATAACTGGGTACATATACATACTACACACACGTATGTATAGACACACTATAAATGCAATTGCAACACCAGCTGTTTTTGAATTTTCATCCTTTTTTCTTTTCCCTGTGAGCTCTCAACATTTTTCGTTATCATCCCTTCCTCGTGCGTACAAGTTATTATTCTCATACGCTCAATAACTTTGTGACACAAGTTATCGAAAGATTGGATTGCACTGCACTGAAAAGTGTCATACATTCACTATAGTTAGCCCCCCATTTATTCCCTATAATGCTGTACATTATTGTAGGTAATTAGCTATACCTATATAACGAAGTTAACACGTGATTCATGTACTTATGTATGGGGCACTTCTGATTCAGATTCTGATAGGAAATGTGTGCTTTTTTTTACATTTGGATTGTAATTTTTACAAAAAGGTAGGATGGGAATCATATGATAATCATATGATGGAAAATTGTAGGATGGATGTGTCAAAATCCCAAGTACACCCACCAACAGAACGTTGCTGCAGTTTTGAGAAGCTGAGAGACTGAATCACAGAGTTCACAAGATCACTCTCAATACATTACGCTGGTGGACGATGTATCTCTGTATGACAATGATAAGTTACGGAGAATGAAACTTTGTATCAAAATCATAGAGCAAAATCAAGTATCGGTCTTCGACTTATACACATACATAATTAGAGCCAAAAGCCAAAGTTGGGAGCCTTTCAAGTATAACGTCAAGTTGAACGATTTCCAATTGGGTAAATGCCATCTTTTACACTTTTTCGAGCTCACAAAGTCAAACTGTATGAGATCATATTTGGATGGTCCCTTATATAGCATAGAAGGGTGGCCAGCTGATTGAAGCCGCTAGAGTAAGTTGGGATTGGATAGAAAAATCATAATAGAAGCAAACATGGTTGTAAATACAATAAAAATAATGTCATTTTTATGCACGTATGCACCATTTTTCTGTAGTTTTACTTTTACACTCAACGGAACGCAACTGACAGTGCGATAAGGGGACGCAGAGTGGAAAATGTTTGCAAATTAATGTACAGTCCAATAGTATCCGTAGTTAGGCCTCTTTAGCCCAAGGAATTATTTTCAACAGAAATTCCCCTTGTAGTTAATTCTAGTAGGAAACAAACTACTGAAGAGTGCCAGTAGCCAGTATCTACTATCTCCCCGATGCAAATTATCTGCACAGAGCATATCAGATACCTTAAAAGGTTGCTCTGATTTGACTAGTTCTAGTGGCTGCGTGCATTTATGTATTTAGTACCATAGTACCATAGAGATTGAAACATAGTTGCAGCTCCTGTATATAATTAGGTAGCTTCATTATTTATATTTAGCTTAAGAGTGGCAAGTGTGCAAGCAAACAAGATAATATTATTAGTAAGCTGATAGTAGTTGTTCCTACTGCGGTTTTGCTTCTGCTTTTCAAAGATGAAGATAGAGTTCAATAGGGACAAGTGGAAAGTATAGATTTTGACGTAGGGTATGTATTCGTATCTTCACTGCAACTGCTGTAATTCCAAATTCCAAGTTTATTTGCACAATTATGTACTCAAATGCATACTAAATGGATGAAATTGAATTCTAAGGATGCATTTATTCCTGTATTTTGTTGCAAAATGAAAATGTTGCCCCATGACTTAGTATTATGAAGTGATGCTCTGTGATCTATTCTGAGCACTACTGCAGTCGAATGAATGGGAAAGAAGAAACAAAGTATTGGAGAGTTTATCGGGTCGTGTTATCATAATGTTGGAGCTAAATCATAATTTGCACTGGACGCAACGAAACATCCTCATAATCAAGAGAGGTACACTGCAGTAAAGGAGCAGCATTGACAGGGATAGGGGTCGCTCATAATTTACGTGTAAAGCAGTGCAAATTTTCCATTTAAATCAAATAAATTGTAATTACTTCCGATTAGCATATAAGAAGTACCTAAACGGGATACTGAAGTAGCGAGAAGGTAATTTGTGGACGGCCCCAAGAGCTTCTGATGGCCCCTCCATTGGAATATATGTACCTACGTAGTGTGGCTATGATGTGATTGTGATTGTGATGGGATGTCCATGTCAACTTGTTATAGTTGTTCATTAATCAACTGCACTCTGACCCACACTCTTATCATCCCCTGTAGTCATAGTATACAATATGTTGTTCAAGAAATGCAAATGCACACGACCATTACGATAGGAGATGATCCATTACAGCTCTTTTTACAGTTCATTCCAGCCTTCATCAGCTCTGTCCACCAACAATTCACAAAAGTCCCTCTCGACGGCAACGTATCATCGAGTACAAAATGAATTATTGACTTGAGATTTTATTGCAGGATGCACAGGGATGAGCATCAGAACTGCAGAGACGCTTTCATACTTTGTATTTAAAAATTCCTTTTTAACTGATTTCCCACTTTTGATAGCTTATCCTACAGCTCCACACACATCCAGTACAAACTGCAATATCTCAACTATCCAGCCGATACAGGATTGAAATCACAACGCAGCGCAGATCGTAGTGGAAAATTTTCGAGAAAAAACGATAGCAAAACAATGAGAATTTGGAAGGCTATGTTCAACAATGAGTCCGTGCCAATCAATGGTCGTAGCTAGAGAAGGTGAAATACGTTATGTACCGTAAATGACGTGTATGTATTTAACCCACTTCATTTTCCAACCCCTTGGCCAAACAGGGATCTTTGCTGTATGTAGAAGCCTAGGCTCAGATTTAGCCCAGAGGCTAGATATTGACTCACTAAAACATGAAATAACGATGAACAATACGATAAGGAATTAGCTTCTGTTTTTAATTCCTTGCATACAAAATATCATTCTTTAAAATTCCCCCTTTTCTTCTTTTTGATTGCGGTTTTTGTTCTAATTATAGCCCAGGGCTATGGTCGGTCATTTAAGGTTTGTGAAATAGTGCTCTTGTAAGAAAGCAGTGACAGACACTTCCACATATCCGGAAAAAAGGGATGTATTTTTGGACCCAAGTTGCAGCACAAAAATAAACGTCATATTTTCAAAAACAAGTAACTTTAAAAAAAATTTTAAATACGCAAATTTGCAGCTTTGTGAAAACATCGTTTTGAAACAATCAAAGAGCATCCAAAAATGTTTTTTTTAAAACACGTTAAAATGCTTTTAGAGTTAGAGCCAGAGACAGGCCACTTGGCCATTACTTGTCAAGTTTGCTTCTTCAGTGATGGCTATACAATGTAATGTGACAAGACTGAAGGTGAGCCGTGGAAGATGTATCAAAGTCTGGGCTGAAATGGTTGAATTCGTTTCGATGCAGCGGATTAGCATATTAGTTCATTAAGCACGTAGGGAAATGAGAGTTTGACAGACCTGGGATCATGTCAGTCTCATCCGCAACAAAGTATTTCCAAGTCTTTTTTCCTTTGAGAGGAGACGAGTGAAGGAGCGTGCTCTATCAGTCTCTCATCAGTCGACAACTCACTACAGAAACTACATCCCCCTCCACTCTTCTCCCTACAAAGACAGCCTAATTCCCATTCACACACTCCTCCAGCCCCGTCCACACTCTCCACTCCAGTCTCCGCTTCTCCACTTCAAAGGGGTAATTCGGGTAAATACAGATACAGCACTGCACACACTGGGCCACAGCACGATAGAGCGATTCACAAGTGATTGCTTCGGAGTTACCATTCACAGTCAAAGATTACACAAGTTAGGGATCGTTCAGTTCCAATGTCGTAAGTCGTGGGGGGAACCTACTGCGGATACTAATTTACTGTTTTGGCCTTTTCCAGCGTATTTAAATAGCAAGTTTAGCACCTTAAAACAACCATAATGTTCTCCATTTGCATTTTTAAAAAAGTACGTTTCATGTTTTTATTTCTGAATTGGTACGGCAATAATATTTTAAGGTTTCAGGCTGTTTTTGAACCGAAATATATTATTTTAAACTTCCTAAAGAGGTTGATAGCATCTTAGGATAAAGTAAAATTATGATTTTTGACCTTTCAAACGTTTTATTTATAAGCGCTAACATCAACTTTTGCACTTTTAGAAACTTTAATAAATTTTGTATGCTTCTTGGAGACGAATAACGAAAGTTTTGCCTTTAAAGTACTACAAAATAGCCTCTTTTAATAGCCTTGGCCTCTTTGAACTCGTAGAACTTCATATTTGGAATGGTCCTTAGGTGCAATGATCGGACAGACAGTAGGCTTACCCTTCACGAAGACGTACTATGCCTTCACACTTTATACTAGTTTGCCAGGAGGGCCACTATACTCTATTGTATGTGAAACACACATACTAAGCTACATAAAAGCGTATGTTTTTCTACACAGAGATGTTTCCACGTTGAAATACATAAGAATGCCGAACACAATGAAGTCACCTCTCTTTCCGCGTAGCATAGGAACAACAGTGGGATTACATGATCGGAAGGTTGGCGTTTGGGCGAAAGAAGTTCTGGGAGAGAGTGAAGTGCTGGCTCTGGATTGTGGATCTTCCCAAGGGAATCAAAATCAACTCAAGCCAAGGCAAAAAGGATAGAGAGTGCAGCGGAAGAGGACAATGTTCACTTGAGATGATTTAACTGAAGATATTTTTGCTGATATTATTTTATTATTTCAATCTTCTATTTTACCCCCAGAACTTCCAACGTGCATTTTGTATAATGTAATAGCGATTGTAGTATTTCTATGGCATTCTAAAATTTCAGACTAACAGCAGTGCAGTGTCTACCGTTATTTAGCTGGGTCCTTCTAGGTATTTTACTACGATGTATTTCAGTATGTCCTTTGCGCTTGCGATCCAGAGAAACGTTAAATTTCTACCTTTAAAATGGACAACGCCGCAAAATCACTTGCTTCAAAGGGTGCTAATTATTAATTTCCCTTTCAAAAACTGCCGAATGTGATCCCAGTTTTTATTAAAAATGTTCAAACATTCTATAGTTGTTACTTCCTAAACGATGAAAAATGGCTTAGGTATTTACTGGTTTTTGAAAAGGTCCAAAATGTCCTATTTGCATGTTTTTGAAAAGGTCCAAAATGTCCTATTTGCATGTTTTTGAA
>JAQFZC010000819.1:0-39510 GCA_034695205.1 Dicyrtoma fusca | reverse complement strand
AAATTACAAACCATCACTTTTCAAAAGGTGCTAAACTAGAAATTAGCAATTTCAAAAAGGCCAAAATTACAAACCATCACTTTTCAAAAGGTGCTAAACTAGAAATTAGCAATTTCAAAAAGGCCAAAATTACAAACCATTACTTTTCAAAAGGTGCTGAACCAGAAATTAGCACTTTCAAAAAGGTTAAAACTACAAACCAACATTTTCCAAAATACATATTATGTATTGTAAAACTAGGAATTAGAACTTTAAAAAAGGTCAAAGCTAAAAATTAACACTTTTAAAAAGGTGCTAAACTACATACAAACCAATGTTTTTCAAAAGGTGTAAAACTAGACGCATTGCTGTTTCGAAAAGCTTCGCTATATATAAGATTCGCTATATCGTCATTTAAGAGGCAAAATGGGTTCCATGAACAACAAAAATTAAAAAGTGAACCATTCGAATTGAACTTTCTCTTTTTCCTTTCGAAATGCTTTCTCTGCTTTGTCTTTCGTTTCATTTTCGAGAATTCTGCTACATCCATAGTTAATTTGTTGCTACTTTAGGAATTCCAAGAAGAAGACATTTAAGACATCTAACCCTTTGTTAAGTATTTCACAGCACAGGATGGGAAATGTACTACTTTCTTTGTCTAAAAGTGAGAAAGGCCGTACTGACTGGTGAAACTCTGACAGTCTAGGTCCCAGTGGTAATAAAAATATAACTTGTAAATTTTTATGACATTTTGCCATCACAATTTCCTCCTGTCCCCGTCCGTCAGCGTCCGTCCGTCCTCGCGTTCCCTGACTTGCTAAAATACATTCGCGGAATACGAAATGAGAGGGAGCGAGTAGAAAAAGGACGGAGAGGCACATGAGGGACGAATCAAGGCAAACGTCAAGAAAGAATGAGTGGCGTAAGAGTTTACGAATTTACGCAACACATTTGTAAGGAGGTGAATGTAGAAGGACCACTTTCACCATTGTATATTAATTAGGGATATAGGTACATTAGAGGAGAAAGTGCAAAAACATTCATTTTCATCTTTTTAAAAAGAGCAAGACTTTCTATTTACATCTTTTGCACAAACGAAATCAGACTAGACAACTTAAAATGATCAACTTTTTTCAGAAAGAGTAAAACCTATTAACATCTTTTCAAAAACAGCAAAACCTTTTATTTTAACTTTTCAGAAAGACCAAAACCTTTTTATTTATAACTTTTCAAAAAGAGCAAAATTTTCTATTGACATCTTTTCAAAAAGAGAAAAACCTTCCATCTGCACCTTTTCAAAAAGAACAAAACCCTCTATTTGCATCTTTTGTAAAAGAGTAAAACGTTTTATTTACATCTTTTCAAAACGAGCATAATTTTCTATTTATATCTTTTCATATAAAGCATATCTTCTATTTATATCTTTTTAGAAAGAGCAAAACTTTCCATCTGCATCTTTTCAAAAAGAGCAAAACTTTCCATCTGCATCTTTTCAAAAAGAGGAAAACCTTCTATTTACACCTTTTCAAAATAAGCAAAACTATTCATGTGCATCTTCTCAGAGCAGAAAAACCTCCTATTTGCGCATCTATTTTACACAAAAAATTAGACTGGACACTTTCAAAAAGACCAAAACCTTCCATCAGCCCCTTTTCAAAAAGAATAAAAAATACCGCCGACCAATTGGTTAAAAAAACGCAAAACTTCGCCAATCTGAATCTTCTAAAAACAGCAAACACATATATTCACCAACATCAACTTAAAGAGCAAAAAAACACACTTTCTATCCTTAACCAGGTCAAAACTTACGAACTTACCTACCTAGTTGGTGACAGTAGATACAGCATTTTGCCCTAATTCGGTCGAACACAATAACGCAAAGTAAACAAAATTGCCATTGGCAGTGTCAACACAATTTCACAGAAAGACAAGGTAAGTATGCATTACATTTAATTTCACTGGCGTCCAAAAAACAACAACTACAGTAATACTGTAGCATTTGACCCATAGCACACACAAACACAACAACTCAACAGTAATAAAGTAAAAGTAGGTACACTATAGTATAGATATACCCACATTCTATAGGTCTATAGGTATATAGTATAGATATAGGCAGTAATAGGTGCATGCCTAACGTAGCTATGCATAGCCTCTATTTGTAAAACTAAAACTACCATTGGCATTATGCATAATCCATGCTTGGCTCTATAGCCACCGTCGGAATTTAAGGACTGTGACATTTGTTAATAATAGAATTCGTTCCATTTCTACAGAGAGTGGCTATTAACTTATTGTTAGGTAGATGTTACTCTTACTTCCCATCTTTACTACACGAAAGATACTCGAATGTTGTAGTGTTGTTGCTTTCCCTATTTGTAACAAGTTGGTCTAAGTTTTGACTGTCTCTCTTGTACTTTTGTACCTATGTACTTTCCTCAGTTGGCAATTTCCAAGAATGGGGGGAAGAATAAGAATAAGAATGAGAAAGTAATAAGGGAGATTGAACTCGGGATTTCCTCCCAATAGAGTCGCTAACGGTAGTGTGTAAACTAAACTAACAGCCAGCCATACTTTCTTCCCTTTCCTTCCCCACACTTTTGACTTGGCCTGTGCCCTCGCCTTCTATTTTTTTTTCTCTTCCTATATTTTTTCTACAGAGGCTCAAAGCCTTCCAGAACAGAACAGGACAGAACAGAACCAGAAAGTAAGGGAAATTTGCATTGCAAAAACATCTTTGGTGAAGGGAAAAATAAGAAGAAGAGTAGAAGAAGGAAAACTAGAGGGTTTATAGGGTTTCCCTCTCTTTCTCTGCTTTCACTTCGAAATTCAAATACGTACTGTACTACCTACTTCAACTTCAGCTCTCGTACAGTGCACTGCCGTAGTACACGTAATTCACTACACACAAAAAAGTAAAAGTACAAAGTTACATAAGAACTACAAATGCTAGTGTGTATGCACTAATAGTTGTAGCTGGTACTTTCACTTTTGCACTAGTAGTGTCTTGTTACGGGCCGTCCAATTATTACGTTATTGCAAAAAAAATGGCTATATATCGTTTTTTTTTGCACTTGTAAAAGTCGCGAATGTCATTTTTGGCACGTTTTGAAAATGTAAATACAGTATGTTTGCCTTCTTTAACCTATGATTGGCAGTGGCAAACCTTGTTGAAGTCCTTGAAGTTGCTTAGTGTTTAGACTACAGCTGAACATTTTTAAAAAGCCAAAACTAGAAATCAGCATTTTCTAAGAGATTAAGCATTAGAATTTAACAATGTAAAAAAGGTCAAAACTAGAAAATTAGTGTTTTCAAAAAGGTCAAAACTAGAAAATTAACGCTTTCAAAAAGGTCTAAACTAGAATTTAACATTTGCAATACGATCAAAACTGGTAATTGAATGCTTTCAAAAAGATCAAAACTTGTAAATTAACGCTTTCAAAAAGGTCAAAACTAGAAACCGTTATTTCCAAAAAGTTCCAAACTAGAAATCCCCATTTTCTAAAAGATCAAAACTAGAATTTAACATTCTCAAAAGGGTCAAAACTGGTAAATTAGCGCTTTCAAAAAAGTCAAAACTCGAATTCAAAATTTTCATAAAAATCAAAACAAGAATTTAACATTGTCAAAAGGGTCAAAACTAGTAACCTAACATTTTCTAAAAAATCAAAACTTGTAAATTAACACCTTCAAAAACGTCAAAACTAGAATAAGAATTTAGCATTTCCGAAATATTAAAACTAGAAATCAACCTTTTCTAAAAGCTGTAAAGCTAGATCTATATTTTGCCCTTTCGAAAAGGTGATACAAAACACACATTAAAAGTCTATGACTTTACTAGCAAAGTTCGATTGTTTTATTAAAAATGCATCAGAAAAGAAAATATGGGTAAAAATTGTGTTTGACCTATTTTCCAATAAATTCCATACAAACTCCCTCGAACACAACACAACTTCGTAAAATTTGAGAGGCCCCTTATTGCTTCTACTCCAATTTTTGTACTGTTGCTGTTTCTGTATGTACTGTACTGTCTGCTGTGTGTGTTGACTGTGTGAGTCTGGAATCCATCTGTATTCCGCATCAGTATAGACAGATTGGTTGGTCCTGGGATTTTTGGTATGCATGAAGTACAGTGATGACGTTATCCCATAATATCCCACTGTTGACTGTAAAGTGTGTGTGTGTGTGTTGTATTCTCCTGGTTGAGTGAGTGAGTGAGTGAACATTTTATACCATTAGCTACTTATTTATATTCACATTCACTATTCACCACTCCCGCAATTTTTTTCTTTCCTTTTTTTTGCCTTTCCGAGTAATGTAAATGTAAACGCGTGTGTGTCTGTGTGATAAAGTGATAAAGTTATTCAAACTTGAAAATTCAAAATTCAAAACTGAATCAACTGGATGGAGATGTAGGGCATTGCTATGTATTACTATGTATGTATACATACGTATAGTTGAATGAATGTTGTTACAAGGAAAAAAGGAAGAAAAAACGTGTATTTGTACTTTGTACTAAAGTAGAATAAATATGTAATCTTTGTGTGCTCTCGTTTTACATACCTTTGAGTGTCCTACGTGTGTGTACATAGGCATGTCATTGTCATTTGTATTTGAAGGGAAATAAAAAAAAAGGAAAAAAAAAGCCAAAAAAAGTTAAGTTTATTTCATTCTATTTATATGAACGTCGGAATGAACCCACATACCTAGATACCAGACACATAAAATATACATCGCGGTTAAAGAAGCATTGTGATTGTGACGAACATAGAAGTTGAGTTGCCGCTTTTAAAAGGATTAACTGCAATTGATTATGTGTCCTACACCATCAGTTTTTTTTATTCATGCGTTTTGTAAAGCGTGCATACTAAAAAATTGTTTTACTATTTTTTTAGAAAGTCTTGGAAGGAGTTTTACTATTTTCAAAAAGGGCAAATACCAGTAATATTACTTTTTTTAAATTGTACATACGGACCAGTATCATTGTTTTTGAAGTGTTAAAAGCTATTTTACTACTTTCAAAAGAGTGCTTTATCAATTTTACAATGTTTGAAAGATGTAAGTACTGATTTTCTCCTGATTTAAAACAAATGTACATAGGTAAATAGCAGTTGTAATGGTTTTAAAAAAAATGTAAATAGGAGTTTCATTAGTTTTAAAAAAGTGTAAATAGGAGCTTTACTCGTTTAAAAAAGCTTAACTTTCAGTTTTACTTGTTTTAAAAACCGTAAATAGCAGCTTTACTGGTTTTAAAAAAGTACCAATAGAAGTGAATACTACTATTTCAAAAAAGTGTAAATAGCCGTTTTACTGATTTAAAAAAAGTGCCAATAGCAATGTTCCTATTTCAAAAAAGTGTAAATAACCGTTTTGCTTGTCTTAAAAAAGTGAAAATACCAGTGTTCCTATTTCAAAAAAGTGTAAATAGTAGTTTTGCTGATTTTAAAAAAAATGCCAATACCAGTATTACTATTGCAAAAAAGTGCAAATACTAGTGTTAATTGTCTGAAAAGACGCTAGACTGTCGTTACAATGATTTTGAGCTTGCCCTGAACTTAACCCCCAATGCCTCTCCAGCCACGATACACCACTCCGTACATACCATCAATGTGAAACTCGTTCAAATGGAGCAAAAGAGAAGATTGCTCATATAATACTCTGCACAGTGCTCAGTGTATGATTACATATTAGGATCTTGTTCTTGTCACGTCCGCTAGGAGAAATGAGTTTTGTTTACATGCATTGCTAAATTGCTATGGCAACGATTACGATTATGGCTATAGTTATAGATATAGGGTCATACGTCCCTCCCTTCAACTTTCACTTCAAGGGCGTGTAGGCAGGGGGCTTCAAATTATTTACTATTTATATTTATAAATACGGTTTTATTTATTGTTTTTCTTATTTTTTTGAACGTGTAGACGTGTACCTATATAATCCTATAATGCCAACCTCTATATTTATAGGAATACAAAGACCAACGGCGCCCCTACATTGTACATTTGAGATACAAACAGACAGACAAACTATTTCGCCTCCTATAAACTAAATGTATGACAGATATTATTATGACGAAAAGTTTAGTGGGCCTAGAAATAGAGCCAGTAGTAGTACAGCACCATCCACGTTTTTGAAATTCCTAAAATCGTATAATCGTAAACTCCCACTTTTATTAAGAAGATGTGGAGAGAAAGTAGAGAAAGTAGGCTGGCATGTACGGAGTATAGGGACCATCATCTATAGGGCGAGCACAGGCTCTATAGTTGCTATAGCTATATAGTCAATTGCTATATAGACAAGACGGCAGCATTTTTGCGAGTTCATAATCAAAATAGTTTAGATGACAAACTCATTCTTTCCCATTTTTTCCCCAGTCAGTGGTACTATGGCCATGCCATGGCCATGGTGTACTATTATCCTATCAATTTATTCCATCTCTGCCTCTTCTGTGCTATGTATATGTATACGTGTACGTACGTTTAAAAAATAAAAGCCTGGAGAAAGCCTGAGCTAAAGAAAGATGCTAGGACAGGGACACACAGCAGGACTGGAAGCAAGACCGCATCAAAGTGTTCCCTCTGACTTTTTTATGAGCAAATAAAATTGCCAACAATTAGTCACACAGAGTAGGCCAGCCAATGCAGTGTAGACTAGAGACACGCTTTCGCCTTTCGGCTTTCGACTTTCGGCTATCTCCCGCATCTTCCTTGTAAAATCCCATCTTGAACGCAAATGTACGAATGTGAATCTGTGAAGGGAACACACGTATTTTTGTCTTTTGTGCAGTGTAATAATTTACATGTGTAATTTCAGACATAGATATATCTATGGGAGCCTGTGTTCTATAGAAGATAGAACAAGTACCCAAGTTTTAGGGGCAAACGTAGTAGAATTCGCAAATGATCTATATTTTCATTCTGTAGCTGGAAAAAGGTACCTACCTACATATATGTGAATGGTTGTATTAATACTGTATTTTAAGATAAGACAGAATATTATAGAAGTAAAAATCTATACCTATTAAAAGGCTATCGTCAATTACTATGTAGGTATAGTACGTAGGGTCAATATGAATAGGTAGGTATGTATAAAAAGATTATTACTACTGCAATTAAATAAGGGTCAAACATTAAGGTGCAAAGTGGGGTATCTGCAAATTTTTACGAGTGTACGAACTAGAATTGAAGCTTTTGAGAACGTTTGTTTAACGAACCTTTATGAAACGGTAATATGTATGTGTGGAATTTTAGATTCTTTATGACATGGTAATTTCTAGTTTTGACCATTTTTGATTTTACAAACATTTTTTGAAATAGTGATTACTAGTTTTATTGACCTTTTTTTAAAACTGTAATTTCTAATTTTGGCCTGTTTGTAATAGTAATTTGTAGTTTTGACCTTTTTTGAAATAGTAAATTCTAGTTTTGACTTCTTTGAAAATGCTAATTTCTAGTTTTGACCTTTTTTGAAATAGTAATTTCTAGTTTTGATTTCTTTCAAAATGGTAATTTCTAGTTTTGACCTTGTTTGAAACTGTAATTTCTAGTTTTGACCTTTTTTCAAAGGTTTATTTTCTTGATTAGCCTATTCCAAGGTTTACTGTCTTGTTTATTTGACCCTTCTGAAAAAGTTAGTTTCTAGCAGGCCTCCAGAAAGTTCGCCGACGGGCGGGCTTGAATACGGTCCCTGAAATAGCTGCTTGAAATTGTAGATATTCCTTTTAGTTTGGGTCTAGATTTAAAGTTTGTAGATGTTTCATTTTTAAATTTGTTCTGTAGTGACAAAGTTTCAAGGAATATATTGATTTAACTACGTCGCATTATTAAGATCTGTAATCACAACTTAGACAAATCAACATTTTTAAAGAACTACTAGCAACTTTCTAGTTTCGAATGTTTTTTAAAATGTTGTTTCTCTAGTATTGACTTTTTTCAAAATGGCATTTTCTAGTTTTGAGGTTTTTGAAAATGTTAATTTCTAACTGTGACCTTTTTGAAAAAATTAATTTTTAGAATATAGCTTTTGTATAGCATAGTTTCTTTCCATGGCAAAAAACAGATACAATTCGTACAAATGAATGTGCTAAAGTACCACGCCAATAATAATTCCGTATGCAGATACTTCGTTTTGCACCTTTGCTTCAAGATCGCCGTAATTACGGCTACTCGCACTCTTTGAAGGGTGCACGCACTATATACATTTATGAAGGAATGATATTCTACCTACTTTGACAAAAATGCGTAATGCTCATAGATAGCGACTGTTTTTCCCTTCCCATTTCAAAATCATCATGATTTTTGCTATAAGCATAGGCACGCACCAGAGATACACACACATGCATAGCTATCTACGCCTACACTACACTAGGGACACATTTTTTTAGCTACTCTTATTTGCTACTATATTCTCTACTTCTACTTTTACGCATAGCCACCTACACACTATACCGCACTGCTATACCTACATACACATATTGGCAATGGCTTCGCATTCTCTCAGCCGAAATTATTAATGTCAAAAGTGAATTCATGGAGAGGAAAGACCTAATTTTTCCTTAGTTTTTCATTTTGGGTCTGAATTTCTGGGAATTTACTTCCAGTCCCCGTCCCATACGACTCACAGACTCATGATAGACGATAGAAGAAGATGAGGATGCGGATGCCCTACGAATATGCGATCTACGACGGTTAGATTAGGTAGCTACATACATAGCTTCGTTCCTTACTTTCACTTTTACTTTTACTCATTTGAAGGAAATGAAAGCCGAAATTGGGGATCTTTCCGTTCTCGGTTTTTGGTTTTGGTCTTTTGGTTTTCTTTTCATGTACGAAATGAACCACCGCACCGCCATGCCAGCTCATAGAAAAGTTGACAGTGTGCCTATCAAACTATAGCTATATCTATAGCTATGGTATAGATATACTAGCTGCCTATAGCCTATGGCCACTGCAGAATGTGAAAACATTTTTTTTTCCCAAGGTATATAAATACCTATACATAATTCACATGAGAAGGACATTTCATTACTCAGTGAGCTGGAAAATGAATTCCCGTTCAAGATAATTAGAGAGCAACTCTCGAAATTATTCTGATTGGAAGATTGGAGGACCGACCGACCCACCGACGAGCGCCTTTTGGAACTTTGGACAACTTTCCTATACACTTTCAAAGGGAAACGGAAATTTCTAGCGAAAAAAATGGAATAAATTTATTCTACTCATTTTTACTCTAACATCATCATCCTCGCTCTATTATTCCAATTTATTCCAATTTTAATTCTGACATAGTTTTCCCTTTTATACACACTTCAGCTTTGACTTGACAACTTTTTTACTTTTACAAAAAGTCGAACAAAACCAACTACTAGGAACCTACCCATCACATCAAGTCGAGTCAAATCAAATTATTAACCATAACCATGGGATGGTAGTCTGGTATATTAATTATAACGATAATTAACTAGATGGATGGATACCGAACATTTTGGATTAGTCGCCAGGCAAGTAGGGCCCCAATTATTTTGCTAGCTAATTGTACGAAAAGCTAGTAACCATTAATCATAGGTTTACGGTATGCATTACTTTGACAGGAACTTTGAAATGAATGCAAATTTTTTATACTTCTTTAAATTAAAAACCAATGCATGTCAATTATTTTGTATTATTTTGGTTCTCTTTCTCCATATTGTCTGGGTTCGCTTGTATTTATTTTTGGAAAATTTCAATTAGCAAAATTAAAATAACAAAAAGCTTTCATTTGGCGAAATGTTACTTTGGATGAAAGTGTGCAAAAAACTGACACTAATTTATGTCACAGCAGCAGCCCTACAAATAATATTCAGAAATCCAAACATACAAAAGCGACAGGGCTAATTGCATAGCTAACTGAATGCTGTCAACGCTAACCTTTTCTGCTCTTAATAAAATCAAAATGAAAACTAAAATCACACTCATATTCACAGTAGGAGCAGAATAGAAAATAAGAAAATTAATTATAAAGTTTTGAGTTGAAATTTATTTTTGGGGTCTAGACTTGAGACTTGAGACGTTCAGACTGTATTATTTGTGTATAAGACGTAGACTCCATTTTCATGTCTCATTCATTTTCATATTCATTGGAATAATCAAAAGGGGGAACAAGGAACATTTCAAGTCCAAGTCCAAGATCAAGTCCGCGATAATAAGAACAAAACGAAGCGGAGGACTGGAGAGAGCAGTCTAGGGGCACTGTACATATTACGTCGCATGTATAGCTATATCATTTTTAAACTAACAAACTGAGAGCTATGTATAACGTAGGAACACTTTTAAAAGTAGTTAAAATGTGTTTTTATACGTTTAGAAAAGGAACAAAGAGTACCACATTTACATTTTTAGAAAGTGTAAAACTTGATATTTGAATTTGAAGAAAGGATTAAGGATAAACCGATATTTACGTTTTAAAAAGTAGCAAAACTTGATATTTGCGTTTTTAAAAGTTCCAAAACTTGATACGTACGGTTTTAAAAGTTGAAAAACTTGATATTTGCGTTTTAAAAAGTTACGAAACTTGACATTCACGTTTATAAAAGTTGCAAACTTTTATACGTACAGTTTTTAAAAAGTGCAAAACTGAATACTTATTTCCATGTTTTAAAAGTCTGAAAACCTGATAAAATGAATTTTTAGAAAGCGCAAACTTTTAAATTTCCATCTTTATAAGATGCAAAATATAAGATTTACATTTTAAGAAAGTGCAAAAACCTACAATAAAAGCAATTTTAAAACCTACAAAACTTGCTATATACAATTTTTAAACGGCAATACATATTACGGTTTTTTTGTCTTCCAAATTTGGCCGATTTGATACTAAATCCTTTTAGAATATACAAATGCTGTAATAAAAGGTAATTGCATTATATAAAATTGACAATAAATTCCGCATTTTTCAAAATCAAAATCCCACACCCAACAAGTTTTCACAGTGATACCTCGTCACATCACAGTCACAGTTGAAAGTAGCCTTTAGAACTAGAATACGAAAATAAATGCAGACAGCACATAGCAGTCCTCATCCTTTCTAAATATACACCACCACCGTCAGAAGACGGCCGAAAATTTTGAAATTTAAATATGAAAAGAGTTTTTGTGTGGCTTTGCCCATGGATGCTAAAGATGATGAAAATGGAAATATCTGTAGAGATGGAGGCTTCTTTCTCTTTGCTGCATCTCTCTCCTCTCTCACAGCTTTCACTCTCATCGCACAAAGAGTAAAAGGCCCTACTAAGAAGAAGCAGCACAGGGCGATACAAAACAGTCTGCGTGAGAACCCAGCAACTGAGTATACAAGGATAAGGCTAAAACCCGGGTAGAGCAGCAGCCCTACCCGCCTACCCAGAGCCCATGGACAGAGAGAGAGAGAGAGAGTGGTAGTAGTAAGTCGTAATCGTAATGTAATAAAGATAAGAAACAAAACTATCACTCTGCACCCTTATACACATAATACATACGCCACCACACTAAACTACCACCTTCGTCCCTACATTACGAATACTACGCGCCTGTATAATGGCTCGAAATGTAACTGCAATGCCGAGGCTGACAAAACCCTACTACACTACGTCTATTGATCTTGAGCGTTGAACCTGCGGAAACTCCGCGTAGGTGTGTGTGTGTGTGTGTGTGTGTGTTGTACAAGTCTGAATGAAAGTGAAAGCAAGCTAGAATTTTACGAATTTATTCTAGCTACCGGCTACCAGGGAAAAGACAAGGTAAATTGAATTGTGAATTTACACCCAAACGAAAGACCAAAAAACAAGATACGGGACACGGGCACCCGCACCCAAATCGGGTCCGGTACCGGCACCACTATACCTGTGCTCCCGGCCCGGCACGTGCACGTATGTACGTAGGTACGCAGTCCATTCTATTCTATAGAAAAACAATTACCTTCATTTCTCTATAAATTCTCTGGTACTTCTTGGCTTTGTTTACATTTTTATTTTTAACTCGATTTGCCGAGCCTTATTTATATGAGTGGTTTATTACGTGTGCCAATAGTTCTAGCGACATTTTGCATCTACCGTAGCGATATTTCAGTATAACTAATCGAATCTTGAACTACAAGTCAAGCCAAGGTTCCAAAAGTAAAGCCTTTAGATTCTAGCTGGTATTATGTGTTCTTCCGTGTCAGTTGCCCTTCGTTTCATTTGCCTTGCACTTAATTAGAAAGTCCAAAGTGAAAGTGTTAAAAGAAATCTACGTGTATATATATACCTGTACATAAAGACACTAAAGAGACACCCGCCACCCTGACGCTTACTAATTGTGTCTTGCCACGCAGTGCTGTACAAAGTAGAGCCATCTCTATAGATACATATTACCATTAAGAAAGTTATCAGATGAGATGCTGGTCGGGAATGAGAGGCGACAGACGCCCTTCTTAAAACTTGAACCCCGGAGGACGGAGAAGGAAAGCTTCAAGGCTTATAAACCTACAGAGAATGTAATAAACTATAAACTATGAACTGTTAGTGAAAAGTGAAAGGTGTCGTACCTGATTATAATAGTAATCCGGAATTAATTGTCAAGCCCAGAGTGGAGCGGGCGGGGGCGGTCTTCGTGGGGCTGGGAAGGGGGGCGGCGGTCGATTGGGTGGGGGGAAGGGTGGGACGTACAATGGCAATGGCACAGTCACTGAGTTACCACCCCCATTACTACTACTACCCCCCAAGCTGAGGGAGGAACTGGGGGGTGGGAGGGGGAGGGAGCGTCCCAGGGTCCCATTCCCATTCGTCACGTGATTATGTAATAATTGCTGCCCCTGTTGCCCCCCGTGCTGTTGATGATGGTAATTCTGCTGCGGCGGGGGTCGACCAAAGGTCATGGTCATCGTAGAGTTTAAATTGATATGAGCTCGACTGCTATTCATATTACTAAGGGTGGCGGAGGAGTAGGCGGGGGCCACGACGGCCGTCCCCCCGCCGCCGCCGCCTCCCATCCCCTGCAGTGTCAGGGAGGAGGTGGTGGAGGCTATCCTGGGCTCCGGCAGAGCACACTTCAGCTTCGCCCAGAACAGCTTATCGTTCGCGGAGAGCACCGTGGCCTGACGGAGACAGACCCTCAGGTCCGGGTCAAGGTCACGCGTGGGCAGGTCGCCCAGGGTGATGGCCACGAGCCGGTCCTTCCTTTTCCCGCGCAGCGCCGCGTGGAGCGCGCTCTTAAATTCAAACCGACACCACTCACTCTGGAGGAAGTTCTTGGACAAGATGATGATGGTCCTTCGACTCGATTCGACGGCCTCTACGATCGTGTCGGCTATATACGCGGAGACGGGGAAGTCTTTATAGTGGAGACAGAGGCGGTAAGGGATCTGCTGGTTGCTATGGTGATGGTTGCCATGGTAATGGGACTGTTGTAGCTCCGCTGCGAGTACTTGGGACACCCAAGCCTCGTCCTTGACGCTGTAGGCCACATAAGCATCGTAGAGCTTTTCCCCGTCCTCCCGGTCATTCCTTGACCCCATGCAGCAGCAGCAGCAACATTGACCCAGACTTGGACACTGCTGACAGAGACACTTGCTCACGGCCCACATCCTCAGGGAGTTGCGGCTCCTCTTCCGACAGAGGGCGACGAGGACGCTGCCCACGAGGAGGCAGCCGGCCATGACAGTAATGAGGAGGGGGAGGTAGGGGGGCAGGGAACTTTCCGGGGCCTCCACCGCCCCCGAGAGGGCCGTGATCTCCGAGCACTGCTTCGTCCCGTTCCCATTCATCATGTAGACGAGGGAGAAGGAGCGTCCGTTCACCTGGCAATTCACGCCGGAAGCATCCATCAACTTTGCCTTGTTGGCGAAGATCCAGGGGGCGGCGGCGGAGACGAAGTCACAGTCACAACTCCAAGGATTATGACTCAGACCAATCTCCACCAAATAAGGATTCCCACTCAAACTCCAGATACTAAATCTCATTAATTGATTCCCATCCAATTTTAATACTTCGAGCGTCCGGAGCCCACTAAATGTGAAATTCCCGATGTACTGAATCCCATTATTCTCTAAGTAGAGCTCCCGGAGCATCTCCAGTGGCTCTAGCTCATAGCCCTCCAATGCTCCTATAGCATTGTTCTCCAGGTGGAGGATTTCCAGTCTTTTGAGCCCACTGAAGGAATTATTCTGGATGGAATGGATTCCCGAGTTGTTTAGATACAGAACTTTGAGGTTCTTCCGGCCTATGAAAACGTGGCTCGTGAGCTCCGGGAGGAGATTGCCGTCCAAGTAGACCTCGGTGCTGTCCATGGGGATGCGGGACGGGATGGCCACGTGGCTCCGCTCCGCACAGTCAACTATGTTCGCAGACCAGGTGTCATCGTGGTAGCAGGTGCAATTGGTGGGGCAGGTCATCTCGCAGTCACAGGCATCAAAGTCACAGCAGTGACAGAGGGCGAAGCAATGGGTTTTGTAGGAGCAGAGGAACTGACTGGCATCAGCATCCGCCAAGGGCACAAAATACTTGTCACGATGATAGACCAGCTTGCAGTAGACACTGTCCAAGTCCATGACCCGGGGATGTTGACGGAGATGGTCCAACTTATTGATCCTCTGGAGCCACTCCATGTTACAGTCACAGAGAATGGGATTTCCCGCAATGTAAAATTCCGGGAGGATCTTCTCCTGGGGGATGGGAGCAACCTGGAGGGCTTTCAAGTCCATAGTTTCAATCTGATTCGCAAAAATATCCACTCGACTCAAGTTCGCCTTTGTGTAAAAAGTGTGGGGCTCCACCTCGCTAATGAGATTATCATTCAAAAATAAGTTTTCGATCGAGTCTGGGATATTGGCGGAGGCAATCCGAGAGATCCGATTGAAGCTCACGTCCAATGTTTGAAGTCTCAGGTCCTCCGTCCCAAAGTAATTCCCTAAATCCGCAATCCCATTCTTATGGAGGTCCAGCCACTGGAGCTGCTTGGGGATGAGAGCATAGTCAAACCAGGTCAAGTGATTATCGGATATATTGAGCCAGATTAAATTAGGGGACTGTGCAAATAAATTAGAGATGTCGGTCAGGAAATTTGCGTCCAATCTCACAGCCTGGAGATTCGTATTAAAGTCGAAGGCCCCTGGCTCCACGGCTTGGATCCGATTTCGGGCCAGATTTAAAACTTTCAAACTCGGAAGATCTCTCAGGGCATCCTTACTCACGTTCACGACGCGATTCCCCGTGAGACGGAGGCCATAGAGATCCGGCAGTCCAATGAGGCGGGGGGCCTCCAGCTGATCTATCCCATTCTCTCCCAGGTCCACCGTCTTGAGGAGCGTGAGATTCTGGAGGGCGGCGGGGGCGGCGGGCAAAGCATTCCCATTCAGATTCAAATCCTTGAGTGAGGAGACGTTGTGGAAGGCGGCGGAATGGATCCCAGTGATTGCATTATTGTCCAGAGAGAGTGTGGAGAGGACAAAGAGCCCATTGAGGGCCGTCGCATCGATGAATGTCAATTTATTATGGGAGAGGATGAGCGTGTGGAGGTTGTTCATGGCAGAGAAAGTATTCGGATCAATCACTCCAATCTGATTGTGCTCCACATTGAGGATCTGGAGACTGTAGAGATCCTGGAAGGAGGCTGGGTTGAGGCGAGTGAGTCTATTGTGGCCGAGACGGAGGAGGACGAGTCGAATGAGACCGGCCAGAGCCCCACTACTATTCATCCAGTTGGAGGTGAGGCCATTGTAGGAGAGGTCCAGCACCACAAGCTGATCCAAATTGGGGAAGAGGACGGGGGGGATGGAGGACAGGGAATTATTCTGGAGATAAATTTCTCGGATCTCCTTCGTGTCTGTGAAGAGTGGAGCCGGGAGAGCCACGATCTTATTATCCGCCAGATTCAGAATTTTGAGACCCTTCAATCCACTAAGAGCCCCGTCTGCCACACTAGAAATCTCGTTGCCTTGGAGGTAGAGCTCCTTTAGCTGGGTCAAAGTGACGAGGCCGCGGGAGGGAAGGACGATTAAGCGATTGTTTGAGACGTCCAGGATTTCTAAACTCATTTTACAAGTTGAACTTGGACTTGGACCGCCGCCAGCCGTCGCAGCCGCCCCCACAGTCGTCGATAATAATTTGTTATTATTGTTATTGTTGGTGTCAGTCTTGTCCATGGCGGCGGCTACTGCCGCGCCCCCACCCCCCTTCCCCTGCTCTCTCTCCCGGAAGCTCAAGTCGCTAATATCCTGAAGACGGTTCGAGCTGACATTCAAGTACTCGAGGCTCCTGAGGGGACAGAATAATTTCTCCGGGAAGGTCCAAATATTATTGGCACTCAGGTCCACCTTCTCCAGCCCGGCCGTTTGACTAAATACCCCCGAGGCAATCTCGAGGCTCAGGGCCGGCCAGGCCGTATTGTAGGTCCGGATGGTGAGGTTCTTGAGGAGGTTGAGGCCCGCAAAGACGTTCGGGTCGAGGCGGGAGAGCTTGCAGTGCTCGATGTGGAGGGCGGCTAAGCGACTGAGGTGGGAGAGGGACTCGGACTGGAGGGAACTTTGATAGAAGATGACGTCGGAGCACTCGAGACTGAGAGATACAACGGAATCCCCTGCAATCTCACTGAAGTTGGTCTTGTCAAACTCACTATTGATGGTCCGGAGGCGGCAGGAGAGGGAGATGTCAGAGTTGGAGGGGGACAGGCTCGATTTGACCTTGTCACAGTCATCCGAGAACTTCCCATCAACTAGAACTATCCTAGAGCCCAGGGCCAGTACTGTCATAAATAGAAGAAGGAGCCTTGAGGGGAAGTTCCTCACTGATTTTTTCGGAGTTGACAAATGACGAGGGCCATCATCCACCTGACCCACTTTCATTCTTAATTTACGCTTCATTTTAGAAATTTTTTCTTTTATTTTCTTCTGATCTAAACTTTTAGCTTTAATTTTAATCCCTTCCCGATCCCGGTGATGATGTACAGATACGGCTGCTGTGGGAAGGACGTGGTAGTAGTAATTTTAATCTATGAGTAACTTTTCTCATTTTTCTTGATCGTATCTCCCTGTAATAAAATAATAAAATCGATAGAGTTTTTCTCTCCTTTCGAACACACAATCTCACTGCTCTTGACGGCTTTACTCGAACAAGACAGAATAGCTATCTATAGGTACTTGAAACTGCACTCCCACTCTTGAATCTCTGATTCTTCGGAGTCGGATTTTCGGATCCAGTGCAGTTGGCAGTTTCCTTCCAAGTATCATAAATATCAATCTTACTGTTAATCAGGAATTTTGAGAATCACAAATCTTAATCATACCATTAGTTATGTATCTGTTGGTCTATTTTTTCGGTAGTGGTAGAGGCGGCGGTCTGGCCGGATTCTTCGGCTCCTTCGTAGTGTAGTAAAGTTTGAAAAGTTGATTAGATTTTCTCATTTCCTTCGTAATAATTCCTTTCGTGTCCTTAGATAATTCACAATTCACAATTGAGTTGTTAGTGTAGTATAATCATGTTGGTTGTTGGTTCGGTGGTGGTTGAAGGGAATGGATGGGGAAATCAAAATTCGCGAAATGTTGAATGTATGCCCTAGTTGTTAGTTGTTAGATTCCCTTCAACTTTAATAAACTGAAACTTGTGTAGAAAATAAAGGGATTTTTGGTTAATGTTGTTGGTTGTTGGTAGTTGGTAGTAAAAAGAATGTAATTTCGTTGTTCGTAGTAAGATGGGAAGGCTCTTCATAAAACTAAAGGATTAAACATGCTTCGAAATAAAATAACCAAGTTGTTAATGTTGAATGTTACTATATTTCTTGTTTCCTTTCGTCAGAATGAACAGAATTCGCCATAAAGTCAACACTGATGGGAAGGAGCTATAACTAACAAGAAACTTACTATCAACTAAGCACTAAAAATATGGCCAATGACGAAGAACTTCTTAAAAAACTAAAACCGAAACCGAAGCCGAAGGAAAAATTCTTCGCGAATTCGGAATTGAAGGGCTTGTTGCTTAAATCTGCTTCTTTTTCTTTCTTTCGTTTCTTCGTTCGTTCGTTCTTTCGTTCGTTGGGTTGTCGAAATGTTGAATTTAGAGATGACAAGGGAGGAAATAAAAAAGATGGACAATTTATGTTTTTCTCTCGACTTGCTTTTATTTTTATTGCAGCTATTACTCGAGCACTAGGCCCGCTGCCGTTGCTGGTTGCTGTGTGTCTTTCGTTCCCTAAGAAATATCTGGACAAACTATAACAACAGCATCAACAACGGATCCGGAGGATCGCGGTTTGGCTGGCTAACGGTTACGGTTACGGATACGGAACCCGGCTGGTACTGCTCCTACTGCCTGCCCGGAGGTAGCAATGAATTTAACTTTGACACAGAAAGAAAGTTTGTTTTCAACGGATTATTATGATATTTTATGATGTGTGCTCACGTTCACCATCCAATCCTATAAAATAGCCCAGATAAACACCAAACACACGGCTTTGGCAACTTTTTTTTTATTTTTATTTTTATAACTGACAGCTCATTACGTGCCTTCTCTTGTGTCTGTCTTACAGAACCAGATACTAACCACAGGCGAAGGAAACCGAGTTAGTTGACGAGATTTTGTCGACGAATTTCGGGTTTTTCGGTTAGTTGTTAGGTACCCAGTTTTGGTTTCGTCGAACTCGTAAAAAATCCTCCTTCTAAGATGCTAATTTCAACAAGAAGTGATGCCGATGCGAGATGCGAATGTTGAATGTAGATTTCGATTTCGATCACGAATTTAAGCCAGATTTCTCCAGAATCGGTTGTTTTTTTTATTCTGTATTTAATTTGAATGTTAGGTTGTTGGTTTGGTTGTTGTTGTAGGTTGTTTACCATCTATTTTATTTTTATTGTTGCAATCTTCTCGAAATCTGCAAATTGGGCCACACACTTGTCTTCTTGTCACTTTGTCACCGACAGATTCACACAACCGGCGGAGAACTGAGCCTGACAAGAACGACAAGGACAGGGACTAAAAGTAATTGCTTTCTGTGTCCAACAAGAGATAATTGATGAGGATGAGAGAAGAGAGAGGGCGGATAGAAGATTCAAATCAGTATAAAGGGGAAAGAGATGTTGTATGGAAGGAAGATGTGATGGCTTTTTACTTGGAAATATGTCTGCACAATCCAGAATCTTCCCTCAATGTTCCAAATTCCGGGCACTGTAACTGTAAAGGGGAAAGAATGATAAATTAGCAATTATAATTTAACAATTACAATTTCTTGATGCTCCCTTTGCCCTAACAATGTTGAATGTTATGCCGTTTCGCTACTTGAATCGTGCTAAAATGTTCTATCTACATTCACAATTAATTACATAATAACTAATTAGCCTTTACGAAACGGTAATGATTCCTTGAACATGTTTTTGAAAATGATGATTTTATGTTTTGAAAATTTTTGAAAAGGGAAATTCTGTTTTTTGGCATTTTTAAAGTATTAGTTACTATATAGTTCTGCTTGATTTTTAAAATGCTCATTTCTTGTTTTGAATGTTTTTGAAAAGAGTAATTTCTAGTTTGGATCTTTTTGAAACTGCTATTCACTAGTGTTGCATGGCTTTGAAAAAGTTTATTTTTAGTTTTGACCTTTTTGAAACTACTATTCACTATAGTGTTGCGTGTTTTTGAAAAAGTTAATTTCTAGTTTTGACCTTTTGGAAAGTGATAGTTACTAAAGTTTTGAATGTTTTGAAAGCATTCATTTCTAGTTTTGACCATTTCGAGAAGGTTAATTTGTAGAATAAACACTTTAAAGTATTCTTTCAAGGTTCCCAGTTCCGATTAGGATAAACTGTGAAATATCTACAACCTACTAAGGTTTTGATTGTAAATTTTTTCCTTTGCTTTCGAAGCCCCACAACCTTACGTACAAGCAATTCATTGAAAAATCAAAAATAAAAATGTAGATAGCTTCCTTTGCAATTTTGTGACTACGAGCTGCTATTAGTAAAGTACGCTAGAAAATTACGTAAATGGTAAATTAAAATTAATCACAAACTAATGATTAATTACCAAGTCATAGTTTGTATCTATTAACTTTAAATTAATGCCATTGCATAATCTCAGCTAGTAGTGTACAGTGTACTGTACACAATAATTCCGAACAAAAGCTAAAGGCTATTGAAGTAATCAGTAGAATACATGACTAACAATAAGTACCGTAAACAGTAAGTACGTGTCTAAAACTCCCATTGCCCCCTTAAGTTTATTTAGCCAGGGAAAACAGAGAAGAGAGCACGTACATAATTGAACTTGTTCAACTTATTACATTTTAAAAGTGTCTGTAGATAATAATAATATAATAATATGTAATGTAGGTAGGTACACAAGTAATTATAAAAGTAAAACTGACTGAAGGAAGGACCGGGAACGGAAGCTAAACTGACTAGTGAAAGATTGAAACAACTGAAAGTTCACTTTATTACATATTTCATGTATCTAGCTTACTGTTTTCGTGTTTACGTAGAATTTAGACAGTCAACACTGAAAGCAAGAGACTGAATAAACAAAAACAATGAAAGTACAAAATGGTTTGGGATATTTAGACAGTTTACTTTAATTTAATATTATGTACACTACGTGCTTCTTGGACTGAGAGACATGAACATCATAAAACATTTGATAAAAGACAATAATTATTAAACTGTCAGAAGTCTCAGAGAGCCATGTTGACTTTAGTCATTCATTTCAGTCTGTACTTCGTTCATCCGTTCCCTTAGTTTTAGTTTTAGCTTCATCTATACTCACTACTAGAACATACAGATTTTTATAATTATACACAATATTAAATAATATTAATAATACTACTACCAACTATGGACTGGGCTGTAGTAAGATACAGTGTGTACCTAAAGTAGACGGACCCCAGCCACTTACTCATTTGTAATTAAGAACAAGTTTTGGGGAAGCTTGTCGTCAGTTTTGAGTTTCATGCCGACGGCTGTCAGTCAATTTAATCTTAATCTCCTCTGTAGTAAAGTTAAAGTTCTGTCTGCAGATGTATACTAGTTATATAAGTTATATTAGTGTTCCTTATAGTTATATAGGTAAGTTATAGTAGTATATATATTGCCTTTCTGTCTATATACTTTATACTCTGGGGCTAAACGGGATGTTGGCTCTACAGATAGGCGTTCCTTCTGTTTACATTTGTTTGAATTCGAGTGTGTGAGTTGTATGTTTCTCGTTGGTTGTATTTTGGTAATTAAAATGATGGGAAGAATGAAAATTGAAGAAATTAAAATTCTCTGGAACTGGGAATTCAAATTGGGAGAGTCTAGAGGAATTTGTTGGGAAAGTGAGTTTTATGTTGGAGTTGAATTCAAAAGGGAATTGAATACTTAGCTGTAATTATGATTATAATAAATAATACTGTTGCTGAGAGGTTATTACAGAATAAGTATCGTCGTTTCAGAAGCAAAATGATGCTCAAGGTACAAAAGGCTTCTACTTTTTTAAAGCGCAACAAATACTGATCCTGAGTCATTTAGCTGAAATACTGGGAATTAGTGGAAATTTATACAGAAAACAGGATGTTGTGCCTGAATTTCTGAATTTTTTAAAAAAAAATGTATAATATTTTTACACACCCTAAAAATATGAGTGTCACAAGAGTGTTTACGTATGACCATTAGCAGGCCATTCCGGAAGTTATTATTGCGAAAAATGTAGAAGGATTTGGATAGTTTACTGACTCAGCAATGGCAAGAGCCATCAATTATTTTTAACATTTAATAAAATTCCCAGAACCAGAGAACTGGCTTAAGTTTGCCCATCATTTCGTATCAGTACGGAGTACAGATACATTGTTCGTATTACCCCGCATCCTTAATAAAACTAGACTATTTTTAGCTCAAGAAATTACTTTAGGGATCAAAATTAGTAGAACCGTTAAAACCATAAAAACTGAATCACTGAAGTTTTGTTTTTAAACCAAATAGTGCGTACTCACTGCAATTGTATAATTAATTACCTACCTATTAATACTGCTATAATTACATTTACGAGGTTTGTAAAAAGTTGGAAACTAATTAACACACAAAATCACCAAAAGCTGACATTACCCCAGTAAAGTTGATAAAAAAATAAAATTATAAATTACTATTAAAAATAGAATTAACTTGCCTGTGTATACTTGAAATTAGGTTCCAAAGTCCCAAAATGCGTGCTACACTTCTTCTCTAACAACTTTTCTATGCAAATCGACGTAAAAACTGTGATTCACTGAATTTTGTATATATTTTGCTGGGTAGTTATACTTATATATTTGTCTAGCTATAGACCAACTTTTTATGTATAGGAAGTTCCTCGAAACTTTATTACTTCATAACTTTCTTGATTGCAAATATTCAGAATTCAGAATTCAGAGCGACAATGGAAATGGCAATTTTTTTTTCGACTCACTGTATAAACTCCCGTATGTCTTTTTCGTTCTTGTGCGTTGAACTTGGGATTCCTTTATTCATTGAAACTGTTCAAAATCCCGAATATTAGTTCATTTCATACATAAAGAAGAGAAGGGAAGGAACAAGTGATGAAATTTTGTATTTGTATTGAATTCCACTAAACCAAAAACCAGGGGAAGGGAAAAAGGACCTGTTCGCTCTGTTCGGTGTTCGGTCTCTTTCGTAGAAAAATTTATCCCGTAAATTTTGTTTAACTTGTAAATTTGAATATTTTGAAAGGGGCAATATTTTTGCTTGTCTCAAAGTCAATTTTTAAGACAGGGAAAGGGAAGTCTGTCCAATCGTATATCTATAGTTGACTGGTGACTGGTAACCGAATATTTTGTAGCTCGTAGAAGAATTCTTGGATCCTCAAGAATGATACAACAACACTATACCAACTCTCTCAAAAAGTATCAACTGTCTCTTTGGCTAGTGACTGGTGGTTCTGGTTCGGTTCGGATTCTCTTTCGGATTCGGGTCTATAGTTGTAAGTAATACATACTAGTGATCAATTGTACGGGATTCTTTACTTCCTTGGCAGTTTTGTAGTTTCTAAATCTTTTTTCTATAATCTAGAACTTCAACATAAAGTCAAAGTCAGAACTCACAAGAGTCAGAGACTGACCGGCAGCAACGGCAACCGGGACCAAAACCAAACCGTGGACCGACAAGAACGACGACAGCCAAAAAAAACTTGCTCCAATAATCTCAAGAAAAACAAGTCAAGTTTTGTCGACGATCACTACGATACAAAGTCCACGATGGTTTCGGTTTTCGGTTTTTGGATTATTCGGGTTTATTTCGGCCTTTTTTTCTCTGCTTCGTGTTGACTTGTGTTGTAAGTTGGTCTTGTTTTGCTTGTTGAGAGAGCTTTTTTTTTATTCTTTTGAGCTTTTCACTGGCAACTAAACTGGTCGTCAGAGGACAGAATGAAATCAGTCAGTAGGTAGTTTTGGTTGTTGGTAGTTCTGTTGTGAACTGATTTCTTTGTCGGTGGCTGAAGACTGGAGACAAGTTGTTAAAGGAATGTTGAATGTTGTATGTTGTATTTATTTTATTTCAGTTTTTACTTTTCCTTTGGCTTTTTTGCTTTCAGGCTTCCCGGAATCCGAAATCGGAACCCCCCAGATTTTACCCGCCCAAAGAGATGAAATTCTGAGTAAAAATAATCGAAATAGAACTGGAATTGGAATTGGCAATGACAGATGATTTGAACTGTCGATTTCGGTTTTTGAACAACAATCAAAAATACTTAGAAATCCCTTTTTTCAAGTAATCCATACAACCTAACATTTGTTTTGTTATTTTTAACGGTTGACGGTTGACGGTTGCTCAAATAACAATAAGTTTTGTATTATTTTGTATTATTAGCAGTTTCTTCGGTTTCGGTTTCGATTTCGATCGGCGGCGTTTATTCTTCAGGGTCTCAGCTTTCATGTGTGACTCCAGTTTTTCTTCGGTTAGTTTTCTTGTATTTCATTTAATTATAGTTGATAGTGATAGTACATAGGTTATAGTACTAGTAGTTTTTTTGTGAGTATGTTTGTGTTCCAATCATATATTTCACTTTAATATGAGCATAAAAGAGCGAGTATAATCTAAAATTGTGAATAAAATCGTCTCTTTTTGTAGCTTCTACGATTCACGGAGTACGTCGGTCCAAAAGTCACACACAAAAAAAAGATCCAAGAAGAATGGAATAGCCGAAATTGAGCGTCAAACGTGGTAACGTTGAACGTAAGACTATGTGAATGTTGAATGTTCAAGTTGAAGGTGAAGGTAACAAGTTTACTTGATGTTTTTTAAGTCAAGTCAGTGCACTATGGGCTATATGTTCCTTGTGAAAGATGATATTATGACGGCCGTATCGTTGTTCTTGAAGAAGCAAGTAGGTACTTAAGGTGTGTAACTTTAAGCGAATATTTTTTTTTTACTCTAAAGAAACACACTAGAACCATCAACATGAACCAAGAGCAGCAGAAGAAGTACAAGTACGTACAATTGTTAGTCTCGATCTCCTTCTCGATCCACCAACATCAACATAACATCAACTACTTGGATGCAAGCAAGTTGGAAAAAGTCCCATTATGGACTTTAACTTCACAGTTCACGGTGAGTTATACTTTATATTATGGGGGAAATGTTCTCACACAAACACACACACACACACACCAACGAATCAACCAACACTAGCCTAAAAATGTTGAACGTTCAGGGGAAGAAAAAAAAAGAAAACGATGCGTGGCCAAATCCCATGTGATGTAATAACTAAAATAAGTATCAAGAATATTAGATGTTTTTTGAGAAGATGTTCTATATTTTGTTGATGTGTAGATACTCCAGGTCTCGTCTTTCGAGCCTAACTGGCACTACTGGGAATCCGAAGAGCGAGTCAGTCGGAAGAACGATGATGATGTAACGAATAACGAATACAAAAGTTTAACGGAGGCAGACGAACGAAGAAGAAGAAGAAAAAAAAACAACAACTTGAACGTTCAACGTCAACCGTACTAAATATAAGAAATTCTGTGTTCAGAGAGGAAGTCCCAAATTTTAGTGTCTGCTGGCTCTGGCTCTCTATCAGTCTATTAGATCCTCAAACACGCAACACAACTTAACTTTGCTCACCAGCATTTAAGTTTTTTTCCCTTCTTTTGTCGATTGTTTCGTTTTGACTAATTTCAATTTTAAACTTTTCAAATTGCGGAAATTCTCAATTTCAAATTTTTGTTTTCCATATAACACAGTTGTTGTTGTTGTTTTTTTTTGGTTAATTGCTATTCTGCTAGCGCTGGTTTGAATTACAGATTACGATTTACGATAGCAGCCCTTTAGTACGTGTCAGTTTGCTTTGTGTCTGAGATTTTGAGTTTTGAGTATTTTGACAGACAGTCTTAAGTTTGACGGCCCCGTCTGCGCCCGTCTTCTTCTACCCCTTCTGTTTTATGTTGAAGGTATACCTACAATCTACTACTCCTTTGTGTGTAAAAGTTTTCACATGTGTAAGTATAAAAGTTGAAGTTGGGACGATAACGATTTAAATTAAAATCTTGATGAGCTGAGAGAGAAATGAAGATGAAAGTTGTAGGGTTTTTATGTTTAGTGTTTTAGAGCTCCGTCTGTCCTTATAGTTTCCTGTTCTGTCAACTCCTGTACAGTACAGTACAACTCTAGTTGTTCCTTCACAGTCACAGTTTAAGTTTCTTACACTTGCTTTAGGTTGCCAGAGAGTTTTGTATTATTCAAAATACCTATCCAGAGTGTTGAATGTTCCTTGACGGGGACAAAAACAAAATTGTTCACTTGACTCTATATTTCTAGGAAAATCCTGTCCCACTATTTTAGATACGCGTGAACGTTCACAATTTACGTACAGGAGGGACCAAAAGTCCAAGAACGCAACTAAAATGTGTGTGTGTATCTCACTTGAGTCTGCAGAGAGATTTTTGGTGTATTTCCTGTAGAGAAGAGCTTTTGCTTTTGGTGGATACTGGATACTGGATGATGAAGGGAACACAATTTGAGCCTCCAAGTTTTAATAGCACGTCCAGTAACAAATGTGTAAACTTGGGAACTGTCAAGTTTTAATCCATGAGATGCAATGTGTTTTCGTGACAGCTGTAAGCACCCCAAAAAACTTTTTATATGCCAGCCAGCCAGAGGAGCACGGCAGGGCAAAGGACCCACTAGTCACTATTGTAAAATGTAACAGAACTGTAGTCAGAATGACGAGTAGTTGTACCTTTCCGTTTCACCTCAAGTCTCAGTTTCAGTTTCAGTTCCACAGGGTTTACTTGCTAAAATGTAGAATATGGAAACTCAGAATCAGTCTTACAGCGTATAATAGAAGATGGCTATATCGGAGCTCAGAGATCGTGGGTCCGTCTCTGACAAAGCCTCATGTTCAACTGAGGGCCCTCGGCAAGCGACTGGCAACTATATGAGAAAGATTCGATCCTCTTGGACATTTCAACCAACAACCATCATCTCCGTCTCTCTCTCTCTCTCTGCCTATGTTTTTGGGGTCCGGGTTCTGGTTCTGGTCTTGGTTCTGGTTCATGTTCTGGCTCCTCTATGGATGGAGAATGGATGAGTAAAGTACTGTTAATATGTTCGGAGGGTTTACATTCTACTGTCCCACCACATGTGTGTTGTAAACTGAGCAAGGCAAGGGAAAAGTAAAGACTGAAAGAGCCACCCTAAAAACTCCGGGAGGTATCAATGGTCTCTCTCTTTCTCTCTCTCTCTCTGTGTCTCTCTCTTATCCGCATCCCCCCCTCGCCTTGTGTCGAATAGAGTCGAATTCGCCTGCCTTCGACTTCCAATACTGTGTGGCTACACTTTTTTTACATTTCCGTATCTCTATATTTCGGATGCGGGCTCGGAGTTGTACTCGCATTCGGTTTCGGACACACTTGTCACTATCAGAATCAGACTGGCTACATAGGTACCTACTTTTCGGAGAGTTACATAGTCGGTTATGTTCAATTTCGTTTCCGATCTATGTACCTATACGTATAGAGACTGTCCCATCTTTCTTTTCATATCTTGTGCTAAAGCCTCCGAAAAAAATGGGAAAAAAAGAAGCCAAAACCAAACCAAGACCAAAACCAAGCAAGTGTGACTGAAGAGCAGAAAAGTAGGCAGAGTTCAGCAGTGTGGTGGTTCCTTGAGAAAGGATGGACGGATCTGAAGAACTGACTGGGAATTGTGTGCAAGCAGTATGAGTGCATAGTGCATTGCATTACATTCCGTTTCATTGAGTTTGAGTTTTGGGACTTTTGGGAGTGCATGCACTGGCACTGGGGAATTTATATAGTGGATGGTGGACGGGAGCATTTAGTAATAGTGGGATGTGATTCTGATTGTGATTGTAGAGGAGAGGGAAGTGAAGCGCAACTCATCTTCGACGTCTTTTTGAACAGATAGTGTTTCTTTTACTCTTCTTTTCAATGCTCTCTGTCGAATTTTGTGTAGGGCGAGGGGTTGTGGCTCTGTAATCTGTAATTTTAAAGGAATTAAAATGTAATTTTTTAGTTTTATTGGATAAGTTGGATAATTGTAATATGCTTAACCTATTCGGAACTGGGGAACTATGGAAAGAATTAAAGAATGATTTACAAAAGTGATTAATTCCATAAATATACCCTTTCAAAAGGGTCAAAACTAGTAAATGACACTTTTTCAAAACGGTCCAAACTAGTGAATGGCACTTTTTCAAAACGGTCCAAACTAGCGAATGGCACTTTTTCAAAAGGGTCAAAACTAGTGAATGGCACTTTTTCAAAACAGTCAAAACTAGTAAATGACACTTTTTTAAAACGGTTCAAACTAGTAAATGACACTTTTTCAAAACAGTCAAAACTAGTAAATAACACTTAAAAATTCAAAAAACTAGAAATTACCGTTTTTAAAATGGTCAAAACTAGAAATCATGATTTTCAAAAACATTTAAAGCTAAATATATTACCGTTTCGAAAAGGTTAAACAAAATGCGACGCTAATGGGTTTGTCAATTGGCAAGTATAATGATGCACTCTTTTATGTTTCTTAACGATCAAAAATTGGCTCTTTGATAAAGGAGTGTGTGCTAATCACTCTTCTTTTTGGATTAATTTTTACAGAATTTGTTGCTATGAGAAAAATGAAAAATATTGACTACAAAGAGAAGGTAAAAGTGCAACAGATTCGTGTGCAAGCAGATGCAGATGAAAAGATGAACATTTTTCATCTTTATATTCCCTTATAATTGCCCTTGGGGCTCATTAGACTAGTTTTAGTTAATTAGTCTATAATTTAAGAAAAATATACTACTGTTAGTCAGTAGACAGATTGCCGATTGGCGTCAGTAGGAAGGTTCATTTTCTCTTGAAGAGCGAAGAATCTGCTGAAGAAGTGAGTTGAAATTGTGGGAACCGGTTTCCCTTTCTGAACCTCATTTCCTCCATCTAGCGGACGAGAATCAGATTAGAATTCTTGGAAGCTTGCGTCTTTAGTCGCTGGCATAACCGTTCCTTTTATTTCTGTTATTTCACTTTCGTTTAATTTTTGTGATACATAGTACAGATATTGCTACGCAGTTTACTAATTGCCGTTTACAAATGTTGTGGAAATTCGTTTAACTGGTTTCTAATGTTAGATTTCTTTTTGCAATGGGTAATTCGTTTCCATTATAAAAACAAGTCAAGTCAACTCATCGATCAAACAATGACTTATGCATGTATGTAGGTGTGTAAAATTGTATGTAAACAGTTTCAAGCTGGTAGCTGTAATGTAATGTCTATTTAACCTTTTCGAAACGGTTGTGTGCATAGTTTTATATACTTTTGAAATAGCAATTTGTAGTTTTACATCTTTTTGAAAATGGTTAAATGTAGTTTGACGTTCTTTTAGAAAATGGTTATTTGTTGTTTTACGGTCTTTTTGAAATTGGCAATTTCTAGTTTTGCACCTTTTTTTTTAAAAGGGTAATTCGTAGTTTAATGTTCTTTTGAAAATGGTAATTTCTAGTTTTACAACTTTTTGAAAATTGTAATTTCTTGTTTTACATCTTTTTGAAAATGGTTATTTGTAGTTTTATGTCCTTTTGAAAATGGAAAGTAGTTTTACATCTTTTTGAAAATGGTAACTTCTAGTTTTACAACTTTTTGAAAATGGTAATTTGTAGATTTACGTCCTTTTGAAATGGCAATTTCTAAATTTGACCGTTTTGAAAAGGTTGATTTTTAGTAACTGCATTTCTGAAATTGTTACTTGTTACATACTAGTTTTGAACATTTTGGAGATGTCAGTTTCTAGTTTTGACCGAAGAAAAGGTTAATTTGTAGAATAAACACTTTATTTGTAAGGCATTCTTTTCATAGTTTCCTAGTTACGAATAGGTTAAAATTATTACAGTGGGATGAAATACTACTTTTACTAGTTAATAGCAAACTTGTAATTATTTAAATAGAAACACTTGACTTGTATGTGTATTTTAAAAATGTGGTTTGTTGTTTGGTTTTCTTAGCAAGTCTAGGATTGCGATTGGTCAGTAGCAGTTGAGTTCAGAGTGCAGACTTCAGGCCTTTCTCTGCTGTGTGCTTTTAACGTTTAATTAAGTTGTAAGTTTGAAAAAGCGATGCAATAAAATAAAATAATTATGCTGTCACTAGGGATATAAATCAAATAACGATAAATTCGTGTTGATAATGTAGATGTTCGTGTAAGATGGCAGGAACAAGAGGAATCGTCGACGCCCCTTCAACTTGACTTTAAAAAGGAATGGCCACAGATTACAGATTATTCAAGACAGATTATTATCGAGATTAGCATCATCATTATGTATGGATGATCGTGTTAAATGTCACTTCGCAGTTTTACAGACACACACACACACATTTTGTTAAAATTTTAATGGACATTGACATAAGCACGTCAATAAACTTTTGCTTTGGTGGCATCTCACAAGAAGCGCATTTTAAAGTGTAATTACACATTATATGTTCATTCTACCATTGAAGTTAATGACGTTTGAAGTAGTACTTGCAATACAGTAGACTTTAAAAACTGTCAAAACGTTCTATCTGCAATAATAGCGTGCAAAAAGAACCAGTGATGGAATTTGCTTATTTCAAATTGAAATTAAATGTACTATTCATTCGTGCCAAATAATTAAAGAGCCAACGGATCTAATTGCACATTTTTAAAAAAGTCAAATCATTGCAGTAATGTGCAGTTTTGTTTTTTAAAATGCCGAATCGTGATATTTAAAGCTTTCGAATAAGGCAAAGCTAAAAAAGCGCGAATTTTAAAAAGAAAATTATACAAAGTATAACAATTTTGAAAGATAAATCATAAAACTGGCAAATTTTGAAGAGAGAAATCATAACAATTACAAATTCAAAAGAGGCAAACCATAAAAATTGCACATTTTAAAAAGACAAATCATAATAAGTGCAAATTCTAGAGAGGCAAATCATAACAATTTGGACATTTCAAAAAGACAAATCACAACAATTGCACATTTTAAAGAGGCAAATCATAATAAATGAAAATTCTAAAGATGCAAATCATACCAATTATGAATTACAAACCGATCAAAGTTTGGTATTTACACACTTTCATTTTCAAAAAATTCTTCGAGTCAACTTTTGGCGCGATTTAAAACTTTATAAACTATGGTTGCTCTGGGTTGCCTTTTTCTTACGAAAGCGAAAGTAGCAAAAGTGCAAATACCATTTTGTTATGTAACAAAGTTCAATTAATAGGTATTACCACAAAAAAATGAATTTAAATACTAAAGGTTTGCACTATATGCAATATAATCGCTACAAAAAACGTTAGATACCGCATTTTGCTGCAAAACTCAGTGAAACATGCACATAATCTGATAACGTCTTTACAATCGCAATAATCACTGTAATAACGATCGTAATCCCAATTGCAATCCGCTCTGCCGTCTGATTACACAATAATTCGAAATAAATTAAATTTATCTTTTTGCCATCACATCATCATCATCTTCCTCATCATCCTCCTCATCATCATCCTGATCGCATGGAAATTAAAAATTCAAATTTAAATGGCAACATTCATTCTGCTAACTCATAATTACAGGCTACAGCACAGATAATTCATCACTTTATCTTCCCACAGCCAACCCAATCTGTAATATTCAAACCAATCCAGTAATTCCGTCCATTTATTATTTCACTCTATCAAAACTTCCACACACACGAACATCACATCATAAAATAAAACCAGGCAGAACCGGCATAACACTTCACCTCACGACAGTCCCTACACACACACACACACAATACAAATATGTACACATCTTGTACACATCAGGGAAATCATCCATTAAAGGGAAATTCCATGAGCGACCGGTTGAAAGTTGAAGCTCAACTGTCATGTCCATGATTTGACGGCGCAGCAGTGTCGGTGTCGGTACGATTGACGATTCAGTTTCAGTTTCTTTGAAGTTTACGTAAATAGGTGGAGGCATTCAAAGTACATAAGCACCGATGGAAAAAAATCCAAAAAAAATCAAACTTTACATCAAATAGGTCTGATTTTAACTTGTCTGAAGAGATTAAAAGATTATAGACAAGAATTTCTTGGGCATTGCACTGCACTGACAAAAATTACCCAAAGCAATTTTTTGTAAACTTACTTTCGCTGATTTTTGCACTATTTTACATTTTTTATTTCATTGAAAAGAACGAGAGTCAAAATACCCACGAAAATACCGAAAATCGAGTCAAAAGGTTCTCTGGATTCCAAATTATAATCTCTATCCAGCTGCTTACTGCTTGCACACTGCACTGTACACATCTGTACAAAAACGAAAGATGAAATGAAACGAAAAATCCCCAAATGTTATCCTTAGCAAGCCAGCCTGGCCCTGCCTGGCATGGATGGCTTTTGGCTTGGCTTGGCCTGTAATAAAATAAAATGCCGCCTTTCTTTGACGTGACTAACTACCTGCATAATACACAGAAAGTGCATGCATCGGTCATCAAAAAGAAAAAAGAAAAAAGAAAAAAAAGAACGAAGGCTGCGTATTTGGTACTTGAACTAAGTACTCTTAAGGATAAGCCGCATAGCGCAGGCAGCTCGTTTTCATTCTCATTTTCATTTTATTTTCGTATGAATTAAGGTGTATGATTGCATTAGATGTAAAATAGATGCATGCAGAAAATAAAATAAAATATTAGGACCACTACTACATATGTATACTACCAGTATACAAACTACTTCAAGTTCTCCTTTTTTTAAAGTTAGGCAAGCTACATTACAAGAATCAAGATTTATAAAGTATGAACCAGGACAGTGTAGTGCAGTGTACAAACTACATACAAACTAAACTGGAAACTGCCATTGTAGTGGGCATTACAACTTACCCACAAGAACAACATTAGCATCAAAATTAACATTTTTTACTATGCTACAAGACATATTGTTGCAGTTGAGATGCACTTTGCTTCAATAAATAATTCTACGACAGTATAGCAGTATAGGCATATAGATACATGGATCCTATAGGATGCGGAATGATGCCACTGGAACTTGGAAGCTAAGCCGAGCCATGATCTGTGTGCCTCTGAACTGTGTTGTTTTGTTGCTGTTGATGTTGGTTGCAACAATGGGATAAGAATGTGTTCAGCCCAATGCTAACTACATGGCATGGGTCCAGAATCAGAATCGAGAACCCAGGCGCATACCATAAGTGACAGTGCCATTGCCGAGCCATTGTACTGCCCTATCCATTGTGCCCAGGATTATTATGACGGGCTTGGACCACGACC
Organism: Dicyrtoma fusca; assembly: GCA_034695205.1. Taxonomy (NCBI): domain Eukaryota; kingdom Metazoa; phylum Arthropoda; class Collembola; order Symphypleona; family Dicyrtomidae; genus Dicyrtoma; species Dicyrtoma fusca. Next base: position 6,811 of record JAQFZC010000819.1, on the reverse strand, counting down.
ACATTTCATACAAGCAAGCAAGTCCAAGCCATTATGTGATTAACATTAACTTTAACCTTACAATAATATGATAGAATAGGCCTGCTGGAAGGCCAATTATTTACAATCTGTATTCTCTCTCTCTCTGCCTCAGCCCCTCACTCAAAGAATGGCCATATTATCTATGATTCTATAAATTCAATGCAAGTTCGGTCCGAAAACGAATACAAATGGACAGAATTCCTAAATGAATGAAAATCCACATCAAAGTATCAGCCAACGCAGATGAACGATGAAATAGCTGCTAATTAGCTCAAAGTAAAATTTCGTGTACGCTAATTACACGGTAACAGTTACAGGCAGTGACAGTGCCATCGTTCCATTAGGAATAGGATTTCCCCCGAGAATCTGTCTAGTGGACAGTCTTTCAATTTATTTGTATTTCAGTACTTTTCATATTAATGTTTTAACCTCTTTGGACCTCGAAAACTATGGAAAGGATGCTTTATAAAAATGTGTATTCTCCAAATTATCTTTTTCAAAAAAGCCAAAACAAGAAACTAACTTTTACAAAAACATTCAAAACTAGTAAACTATCATTTTTTTCAAAAAGGCTACATGAAAACCATGTAGGAATTGACGCTTTCAAAACAGTGAAAACAAGAAACTAACTTTTTCGAAAGCATTCAAAGCTATAGTGAAGAACACTTTCGAAAAGGTCAAAACTAGATATTGACACTTTCAGTAAGGTCAAAACTAGAAACCAACATTTTCAAAAAGGTAAAAACTATAAATTAACATTTTCAAAAAGATCAAAACTAGAAATTAACTTTTCAAAAAGGCCAAAACTAGAAACTAACATTTTCAAAAAGGTCAAAACTGTAAATAACCAACATTAAAAGATATTAAACAGGAAATATTCCCTTTTCGAAAAGGTTAAGGAAACAAGAAGGGGTTTTATTTTATTTAAAACTGGCTACAACAAGTAGTGACTAACTATAACGATAAGTAACAAAAAGCGGAGAAATTTCTTATTTTTGTTTTTTTGCAATAGTAATGCCATCAATTCCTCGATAATCTCTGACCCACCACCCCTACTTTCGACTGTCAAATTATTAGTTTAGTGTAGCTTTTTTTGTATTGTTGGACACAATATTCTGTGGTGCTCTGTGTAAAAGGGTTTTCGTTCCCTGTAGAGATGCTTTAGTTAGGTAGGTATAGTACTATATGTACCCCCTAGAGTTTTGCCATAAAGATTTGACAGAAGTAGCTGCATTGCTGTCACATAATTTTTAAGTGCGGTTTGAGCATATTATCTTTTGGACAATCTGCTTCATGATCATGAGTGTCGTTGGTGCTATATAGATATATCCTGTCTATATGTTCATATCTATACTATCTATCTATACTGTCCATTGAAATCATCCAGAATTCAAATTCATATCCAGACCCAGAGCCAGAGCCTGAGGCCGTGAGTGGGCTCTGGCTGTAGGGCAGGGTACGTAATGGGTAATGGGGTTGCTTTTACGTTTGCTTTTGCTACTTACAACTAGTGTTTCATATGGTTTGGAATGGTGGTATTAAATGAATGGAGGTATAAAAGTGTAGATGAATCAGATGTGTGTGAGATGAGTGACTAGTGACTGTGGCTACCGAGTGAGTGTGTAGGGCATAAAGTGTGAGTTGTGTGGGACAAAGGGCAAAAAGCCGAAAACCCCCTGGAGTTGTAGAAACAGGCGTCATAAGTAGTGGCAGCCACATGGACACGACACAATGACACACAATGAACCAAAAATCCTAATAATAATCACATGCCTCTCTTGCATCCAGCATCCAGCATCCCTTGTATGTATCTTCAGCTTCCAGTAATGCATCTACTACCTATCAAGATTTGGGGGCTCGCAAAACTGACGGACGTCAATAGAATTATTTTGAAATTTAAGAAATGTAAATGTTATCAGTTATTACTAATTAGCACGATCAAAAAGAAATTTCGAACCTTTCGAAGATTTCAAGAATCAGTAAACACTTGAACTCAAGCAATTATCGGTTCAATACTTGATTTCTTGGAGAATTCTTATTGCGTTACTAATATGTGGAGGACGATGTAGCCTGATTAGTGAATCATAAAATGCAATGGCGTTGAAGCTAAACGAACTATTGGTGTTGTTGCTCGTTGATTTTATTAAATACAAGAAATATTTTAACCATACTTGACCTACACTTCCTGGCTCAACGTAGTGTGCAAGCTTAATTAAACGGCGTTGAGATTAAACGAAATATTTAGAATTTATATTTGAATTTGAACAAGTACAAAGTGTAGCTAAGTGTGTCTGTGTTTATGTAACTTTAAATACGTATAAGAATCACGGTTGACAGTTTGAAGGAAGCCATAAGAAATAATGCAGCTGTCACTTTTGACTTTGTTTGTGTATGTACATACTTTTGATTTTTGTAATAATTTGTGGGTAACAACAAAGAAGCACTAAAAATTTAAATGTAGGTAAATTAAAATGATGCAATATAAGAACATTATTCTAAATCGTTGAGTTCATTTCTCATTACATTTCTCTCAAATTAAAATGATGCCTCAGGCACAAATGTAACTATTAAATGCTGACGGCAGAGCCCAACCTGCCTTTGGTAATCGCGCTATACTTCTGTGTAGAAATCAAACGGCGTTTAAGCTAAATGTCCTTTATTGCTAAATGGCGTCTCCGTGTCGTAAAAGGTATTTAAAAATTACAAAAATATATTGATGTTCAGGACACAATTTAAACTACTCTAAAGTGAGAAATCATGGAATGCACGCTTTACCAAAGTGTTTCATCTACGAATTAAGTCTTTTTACAAGGGAAAAAACGAGTATTTTTTTATTTTCAGAAGGTATCAATCAAGATATGGAGGTTTTTGAAAAGGTCAAAACAAGCAATCAGCATTTTTAAAAACGGACAATACTAGAAAGGAACACTTTCAGTAAGGTCAGAGTCAAAAATTATCATCTTCAAAACGGTCCAAACAAGAACTTAACATTTTCAAAAAATGTAAATTAATAAATTACCTTTTCCAGGAAGGTCAAAACTATGGACAGGAGCAGTTCTGAAAATATGCAAAACTAGTAACTAACACTTTAAAAAGGTCCAAACAAGAAATTACCATTTTCAGAAACACGCAAAATGAGTATTTTTAACATTTTCAAAAACACGCAAACTAGAAAACATCATTTTCAAAAAGGTCAATACAAGAAATTAAAATTTTTAAAAAGGTCAAATAAAACTAGAAGGCAACAATTTCAAAAAGGTCAAAACTATGGAAATCGCTATTTCTAAAAACATTCAATACTAGTTAATAACACTTGCAAAAACGTCAAAACAAAAAGTTACACTTTTAAAAAGTCAAAACATAAAAGTTTCACATCTAAAAAGGTCAAAACTAATAGGTTACATAACATTTTAAAAAAGGTCAAAACTATGGAAATCACCATTTCTAGAAACATCCAACAATACAAGCTAAAGCTTCTAAAAAGGTCAAAATAAGAAATTATCATTCGCACAAGATGTAAAACTAGACGTACGTATTACCATTTCGAGAATGCTATCCTTCGCGCATGTAGATTCAATTTTTGTCCCTTTCAAAATCACTCAGTTGAAGCTGTAAATTACATGACCTAATTTTTGCAAGGCCCCTTGCCACTACCCTCTATACCTCCTGCAATCATACTTACACGCGTACACTGCAAAATGTGCTATCTACATTTTAAATATGTTTATGAATATTTAGTTTATACTTCTCAGTTACCATCATGCGTACTATCAAAATTCTTAGTCAACATGAAAGTGACGGACCCTTTAAAAAAGTGTAGATAGGTTCATTTGACACTTTTAAACACTCCTAGCGACACTATATACTCGCTATATAGGTATATCTATATATATCTATAGTGACACTATAGCCTATAGTTCTTCTACAGTCGACAGTCCCCCAGCCCTTGATGATTAACATCCACTCATTGTCCATGTCATTCTCGTTCTCGTTATTGTCGACGATTGTACCACGTGAGGGAAGCGGGTCACTCTCTATAGATTCTATACGTAATGTAATACACGTACTGCTATAGCCATTGTATTTAATCTTGTGTCTATAGTCTATAGCCGATAGCCTATGTACGGAAATCACACAATTTTTATTTTTATTAACATGCAAGTGTGACTCTGAGGACCTTGGGTCTGGTTTACGGAGCCCAACTTTATATTTGACAGATGCAATGCGAGTGCACACGGCTTGAGTGTCATAAATACTCTAATTTTTCTCCCAAACCTCATTTATCATATTATAAGCATCTATAAGCACACCTACCTATACTAGAATTGACTGTAGAGATCATGAATAGCCAACACCGAACACGTGACATGTGACAGAGCTATGGTCGATGGTGGACAGGGCCTGCTTTAGGATCAGATTCAGAGTCAGAATTATGGGCGTCGGATTAATTTAGTTTATTTATTTCATTTTTTTCCCTTCATTTATTCACAGTCTAACCATTACATTGCCAGGTACAGATACAGATGACAGAAAGCACTTCACTGGAGCCCACAGGTATTAAGGGGGGCAGAGGCGAGGGTCTAACTAACCATATGTGGGATTAGGAAAAAGATTAAAAATAAGGGTAGCTTTATATACTACAGTGATACGGATTACGGATAAAGTGAGCAGGTATTCCATATGTTGCTCAAACGGCTGAAACGGCTGAAATCTTTAAATAAGTACGCAGGAAACAATTCTCAAGTTTTAAAAGCATTTTCCTTTAATTTGCAATCATTTCTTTATTTTATGGCGCTTTTTAACTTATCCGAAATGTTAGTATGTCTTGTTTTACAGCTTTTTGAAAATGGTAATTTCCAGTTTTTGATCTTTTTAAAAGAGCAAGTTGCTAATTTCGACGTTTTTGAAAGTGTCATTTTGTAGTTTTAAACTTTTTGAAAGTGTCATTTTGTAGTTTCAAACTTTTTGAAAGTGTCATTTTCTAGTGTTGAATTTTTTGAAAGTGCTATTTTCCAGTTTTGACCGTTTTGAAAAAGTGTTATTGTGTAGATTTGGCCGTTTTTAAAAAGTGCTATTTTCTAGTTCGGACCTTTTTAAAAATCTAATTTTCTAATTTCGACCTTTTTGAAAATGTTATTTTATTGTTTCGACCTTTTAGAAAGTGTTGTTTTCTAGTTTTGACGTTTTTGAGTATGATTTTCCAGTGCAGTGTTGACCTTTTTGAAAGTGTTATTTTCTAGTTTTGACCTTTTCGAACTAGTTTTGCATATTTTTGAAAATAGTAATGTCTTGTTTTGTTAATTTTGACGGTGTAATTTACTACTTTCGACCTTTTTGAAAGTATTATTTTCTAGTTTTGACGTTTTTGAAAATATTCATTTGTAGATTGTAGACTACACACTTTTTTCAGCATTCCTTCCATGGTTTCCTAGTTCCGATTAGGTTACATAAATTCCGCAGAGTTGACTGTATATACACAGTGTGTGTCCATTGTACATACATATATGAAAAAATTGAACACAAAAGTATCGTCCATGTATGTAGTGTGCTAATTAGATCATTGTGGGGTCTTTGGATAATAAAGTAATGGAGCGGATAGAGACTGTAAACCTAATTTCCGCCAATTCACCAATTTCAACCAATACAGCCAATGATCATAAATGCGTGATTGACCTTTATTGATTTTATTGAGAGGCGAGGGCCCACAATGAGTTTATAGGGGTTTCCATACTATAGCAAGCAAAATGGACCGCCGTTTCGTTTCCCAAAGCTGATTTTATTTAATGGGGCTTGGACGATGAATATCTGTTCTCTATAGGTCTCATTCCTGTCTTCTTTGTCCCCTCATTTTACGTGTAATTGAATTAAGGAAGTAATAATTTTATTTTCCTTCCCTTGTTTTGTTCCCTTTTTGCCATTGCATTGTCTGCACTATTACACCCTCTGCACTGTACAAAGTACAAAGAACCGGCGGCTGCTAGGAACTATGAAGACTGTACAGCAACACTGCAAGCATTTTGCCTTCGCCACCGAATTGTGGCCAGAATTCAATCCCAAACCAGAACCACGCCAGGGTGTGAAATCCTACAATCACTGCTCCACTATTTTCGTCATTCATGGCCGGGGTTTTTATGGGATTGACCCATAAAATACGTATAAATAACCTGCGTAACACGCATTTAAAAATTGTGGCTATAGGTATTACTATAATATTATAGTGGTTAAGTATTAATTATTTCCTTCGCCGGAATTTATTGCTTTGCTATAGCAATAAAAAGAATAGGTTAACCTATTCGACACTGGGAAACCATGACAAGAATGGTTTACAAAAGTGTTTAGTTCTATAGATAACTTTTTCAAACAGTGAAAACTAGTAAACAACTTTTTTTCAAAACGGTCAAAACTAGTAAATAACACTTTTTAAAAAGGGATAAAACTACTAAATAACACTTTTTCAGAAAGGTCAAAACTAGTAAATAACACTTTTTAAAAAGGGATAAAACTAGTAAATAACACTTTTTAAAAAGGGATAAAACTACTAAATAACACTTTCTCAGAAAGGTCAAAATTAGTAAACAACACTTTTTCAGAAAAGGTCAACACTTTTTTAAAACGGTCAAAACTAGTAAATAACACTTTTCCAAAATGGTCAAAACTAGTAAACAACACTTTTCCAAAATGGTCAAAACTAGTAAACAACACTTTTCCAAAACGGTCAAAACTAGTAAACAACACTTTTCCAAAATGGTCAAAACTAGTAAACAACACTTTTCCAAAACGGTCAAAACTA